>OX183138.1:15146825-15231825 GCA_945261195.1 Cryptosula pallasiana
CATGACAATCGGTGCAACTTTAGCTATTCAAGCACCAACGCTTTTACACGGAAAGCATCCACTCCAACAACAGCGTCTGAAGGAGCAGCATCTACCGAAGCATCTACTGCAACTACTAGGAGGATTCTCTGTATTAAGGTAAGTAATAGTCAATAATTAAGTAGCACTAGTTGAAAAACTTACCTAATTGCTCCTATGCGATATGATGTAAGTTTTAAAAATATTTGTTTATAGTCTGGTAATAGATAATATTTATGTAGTCACAAATGTCAGCTGCAAACTTTAGTAACAAGTTCTATTATATTACTATTATTATTATAATTGTTTTAGGATTTCATTCATTCAATGAGTATTAGTTTCTTCTTCTTTTTCTTCATCAGGATTCAGTAAGAATTAGCTTACACTCAAACACCTATACACAACATTCATCTATAAATTGAAAGGAAAAGTCTTAATTTATAACGCAAGTCTTTATATTCGTTTCAATTGTAATTGATTAAAATGTACAACGAAAAACTTAAAGTCAAGTTCTTTTTTTTAGTTTTCATTTTTGTTTCATAACATTATTTTTTTTTCTTTAGAACAACAATTATCAAAAATGAGAGGGGAAGAAAAGTTTTCAACAAAAGTTCCGCCTTGAGTAAGAACTGAAAAGTTACTACTTGTTGTTTTCTACACTGTAAAAAACAACATTTATCGTGCATCAAACAACAAGCGTGTAGCAAATGTCATCCACAATGAATAAGAAGATGAAAAACAAAGTCAAAACGATTTCGAAAATAGTGCAAATCCTATCCGATGGAAAGATTATACTTTACTCGATGCTAACTAGTCTTTTTTTACAACGTTCATTTACCGATATTAATGCAATGACTTATGTCATTGCAACTTATCTGGATAACCACGGGTAGTATTTTGTCATTAAAATTACAACAAAAACTATTGCGCAATTTCCCCAAAAGACTTTTTCAAGCTCATTTACGATGAGCTTTCTTTTTATGAGAGAGAGACTTTGACATGATGAGGATTATCGAAGAAAGCCATTTGTTACAAACTGGACTCATATGGGTAGACACTCGGGTGAAAACATGACAACGTTTGGATTTTACAATCTCAGAAAAGACAATAGTGCTTTTTGCAGGGTGGTATTACTAAAATAGAAGAGTGAAGATGAGCATCCAAAAAAAGGTGTTTTCTCTCATTAAAATCTCTGTATACAAAATAAAGAGATTTTGGCGCAAAGAATTTTTTTTTTTTGCGCAGAAAAGGATTTTTTTTTCAGTTAAGCGATGTCGCTTTTTCGCACGAATAATGTTCTTTTCAAGCGAATATCCCTTTAAAATATATATATGCTGTCTTTTTGCGCGAATATCTTTTTTGTCAAGCAGTAATCTGCTTATATATTATAAAGAGGTTTTCGCGAGAGGTCAGCTCAGCTTTGGCTATTTAAGAACTGCTGTTTTTACACAGATAGCATCCACCCCCGCAACAGCTACAGAAAAAAACAACATCTACTGCAACTACTAGGAGGACTTTCAGCATTACGCTAATAACTAATAAATAATTAATTAGTAGTTGACAAACTCGGCTAATTACTCTGTAAAAAGATGTACTCATAATCCTATCTGGGTTGCTCTCAGAACTACATAGCAGTAGTCGTTGACAAAATTATCTTTTGCATAAAGAGATAACAATCGATCTCTAATTACTTATTATCTCCTGTATTTACGTAGGTTATTTAGCTTTAATTAAATATATTTGTTTATTTTATAGTTTCAAAGTTTGGATAACTTTATCATCAAAAGCCAACCAATCCTCACTTATCCAAATATTATCAAGAATGCAATGTTATGTAAGTTTTAAAATTATTTGTTTATAGTCTGCTAATAGATATCATTTATGTAGTCGTAAATCACAGACACAAACTTTAGTAACACATATTATTATTATTTTAGGATCGCAATGCAAATTAGCTTCTTCTTCAGTAGGACTCGGCAGGATTCAGCTTATATTCAAACAACTGTACACAACATTCATCTAAATCGAAAGAAAACCCTTTATTTATAACTTAAGTCTTTATAAACATATTAATTGTAATCTATTCAAATGTACAACGAAAAACTTAAAGTTAAGTTCTTTTTTTTGGCTTTTTTATTTTTGCTTCATATCATTATTTTCGTACTTTAGATTATCAATTATCAAAGACGAGAGGAGAAGTTCAGTTTTCAACTAAAGTTTCTCTTTGAGCGATAGCTGAGAAGTTACTACTTTTTGTTTTCTACACTGCTAACAACAACAAGACATCATTGTATAAAAATTCATGTGTAGTGCATCGAACAACAAGCGTGTAGCGAATGTCATCAGCAATGGAAAAGAAGATGAAAAACAAAGTCAAAACGATTTTGAAACTACTGGGAATCCTAATCGATGGAAAGACGATATTCTACTCGTTACCAACTCGCTGTTTTCACAAAGTTCTTTTCTCAACATTAATGCAATGATTTATGTCATTGCAACTTATCCAGATAATCACTGTAGTCTTTTGACATTAAAGTTACAAAAAAAAACTAATTTGTCCCCAATGGACTTATCAAGTTAATTTACAATGAGCTCTCTTTTTTGAAATAGAGAATTTGATGATTGATGAGAATTATTGAAGAAAGTTATTTGTTACAAAGTGGAGTCATACAGTTAGACACTCGGGTGAAAACATGGCGATAGCTGGATTTTACAATCTCGGAAAAGACAATAGTGTTCAGTTCGCTTTCAGAGGGATATTACTAAAATGGAAGAGTGAAGATGAGCATCCAGCAATAGAGCATGCTAAAAGTTTTTCGTATTGTCGTTTTTTTAGAGGATTTTCTACTCACAATCGAGTGTACAGTTCCAGGAAACTAGCTGAGGAAGAAACAAAAAACATCTCCATTGTCAAAAGTTATATGATCGAAGAACAAAGAACTAGACGGTCAGCGGGTTTGACTGCAGAAGTTTTACCTCTAGGCACCTCAATTGATCCCACTGGCACAGTCAGATTTGCCCTGAATCGGGGGGGGGGGGGGGGGGGAGGGGGGGGGGGGGGGGGGAGAAGGAGAAAGTTTCAAGCGATGGAAGGGTAAAGTTTCTATAAAACTCCTTTCCAGTGCAGGTTTATACTATACTGGTTTTGGTGATAGCGTAAGATGTTTCTTTTGCTCGAGTGAGCTCAAAGATTGTAACAAGAGTGATATACCATGGATGGAACACTGTTGTTGGTTTTCAGACTGTTCCTTCTTACTTATGAGTAAGGGAGAAAAATACGTTGAAAAAGTTTACGAACAAACGGACAAATCACAAAAATGTGAGCAACAGCTTGAGTCACATCAACAAAAAAGAAACATATAGCGCAGTCTGAAGAAAACGAGACAGTGACACTTATCTGTAAAAAACTGGGACATAGTCAAAACTATATAGAAAATGTCTTGATGTCGAATGGAAAGTCTTTTGAGCAAATAGGATTTATGATTGAAGCTTTACATGCTTTGGAAAATTTGACTACTTCTGATGAGAATCCGGAAAAAAAATTGAACGATGATGATGAAACTTATGTTTTGGATGAGAGTAATCAGGAGCGTTTGGTGGCAAAGTTTATTAGATGCTAAAACAACTAAAGTCATGAAGACAGATGAAGATCACTTGGAGCAAACCAGACCTGCTCAATGCATGTCTGAGTCACATGAAAAAAAGTACCTGCCAATCATATCTCACTTCCATGTGGACATCTCATTTACTGAAGTGAGTGTGAGGAAAGAAAACTTACCGAATGCTCATCAGAACTAAAGCACTGTCCAATCTATGATTGTCAAGTCGAGATTAAAGGATTTATGAAAAATCTACATGATTCGACGCTGTGCTTACCACACTTGACATCAAAAAAAAATAAAAACAGCAAATGATTAAAAATTTTAAAGATAAAATACATATTCTTGTTTGACAACCCAACATTCACGCTTTGTAGCGCAACGGAATAACAACAAACATGTTGCATGTTGAAGACTTTGGCCACCAAGAAGCTTCCAATGCAAGACCTTTTTGGTTGAAGACTCTGATGAAATGTTGAGGATTTATTTTACGGAAGAATGTCTATACTGCGTACTAGGAGGTAGTTTTTACAAGAAAACAACAAATCTATCACTACTAAACTGCCACTGTTCACGCAGTGATTGACAATGTAGCATTTGTGACAGATACGCCGAGTTGGTAGAAGGTGCTGCACTTACCGAACCAGAACTGACAGATGCTGTCGACTGGATCGATAGAAGACTAGTTTTAAAAAACGCCAAACTGGGATTGTTGGTGCATGACGAATAGATAAACGCTTTTTTGAACTTTTCCTCTGATGATTTAAAGTCTCCGTTTATGTTAAAAAATTTACGTGCTCGATTAAATCCCTATTTACTACCAACAACTCAAAGCAAACTGTCTTACCAGCATTTAGCAGAATGATATCTATACTCGTACAGTCTTAATGATGATGACTCAAATGGCTTGCTGAACGTTGATGATTCAACAACCATGCCCAAGGATTAATAAAAGAAGCGATACAAAAAAATTCGCATCATTCGTCACTGAGCTGTACAAAAGACACGGGTGAAAAACTCGAGGCTTCAAGTCAATCGCTACATTGGCTGATTTTGTCTCCAACTTCATAAAGTCCCACTTTGAGCACATTCCTTTAGAATGTTTTGATCCTCTTTTCATTCAACTCATTACCGAATAAGTATTTTACTTCGTGTTAGGACTCAATCTAGCTCGCAAATCGATACTAAGTAGATTTTTACGCTGTAATTGTATTTCAAGATCAAATCCTCTTGAATGCTTGAACTGTTATAGGAACTTTGATCCAAAAATCTGTTATCCAGAAAACAATACGATATATTTTGAGTATCGCAATAAAGCGATCAAACTGATCGATGTAAAACAATGTTTGGAAGATACTGAGCTTGGTGATTTGGTGGATATTTTGATTTTAAAAGGTGTATGCGCATTTCAGTGGACAACTTCACATATTCTTTTGACTCAGACACGAGTGGGGCCATACTTACATTTCGGCAATCACTTTGATGGGATTGTCTCACATCTCCAAAAGCAACTGAGTGAGATGGATAAGTCAATAGTCGTTTACATATAAATGACACGTATGTCAACGAGAAAATGTATTTAGTTGCCAACGCTGAAAGCAAAAGCATTTTGGAGATGAGTTGCACAATTATCTTGCTATTGATGGTTTCATTTCTCAATGTCAGTGGAAACTTTTACACTGACAACATTGATGAATGTATCGACAGAGGTATGGAAAGAGATGATGTCTTATTCTTGTCACCTTTCGAAAGGAGTATACGATATACAGATGCAGATGACAATAACTGCGAGAGAATTTACCTCTCTGACTTTCTGCATTGCAGATTTTTCATCCCTCGAAATGCCTTTTGGATTTGCAAAAGTCAAACGTCTACAAATGAAACATCTGTAATACTTCGACAAAATACAGTCCAAATGAGGAAGAATGTGTGATGGGAGTTAAAAATGATTAGGAAGGTCTTACCCAAAATGCAAAACTATTTATGAATGGAGAATTGTGCGCATTTGCCTACAACGCTTCATGTCTGATCTGTCTATTGACAGAAGAACTGAGTCATTCGACTTTGCAATGGGCAAGATATAATCGCTCGATCAACATCGAACCAACTACTATCATCGCTGATGTCGATGGTGTCAAAGGTTGTGAATTTGTTGTTTTCGAGTTTTGAAAGTCTAAAGACTGTTCAAAACAAGATTATCATCAGCATCATGTGTCAAGGAGATAACAAAGACAGATGCGATCTCAACATTCTGTATACTGAGTTTTAATTGTAACATATTAACCAAGTGCAGCTGATGTTTAAGACAGTTAACTCTAGACGATGAAAGCGTGAACTGGAGGTAAAAAGTCTCTCTAATAAATAAATGAAAGACCGGATCTATCTTCCATTGTTCTCTATCCTTTTCAGACATTGTCTTGCAACAGACCCTCATCCATTCATTTTATCTAATCAGGCTTCGGATTGTCACCGTGGAACTCTTGGTAACACAGATGTTCGAGTAGTGAGTCGTATTTTAGGTCAAACTTTAAAATATTGAATGCATAGACTCACATGTTCTGTAGAGCCTGTCGATCGACGAACAAACTGCTCCAGAAGCGATAGGATGAATCAATACAAATTTTTTTGCAAAACCAATGAAGCTTTGTCTTACATGGAAGGATCAATAACTACAACTTGGAGAACAACAACAATTACTCGTACAATGACAACAACTACTCCGACGGCAACAACAACTCTACCAACAACGGAAACAACTCTACCAATGACAACAACAACTCTACCAACGACAAGAACAACTGTACTAGTGACAACAACAACTCTACCAACTACTATGGAAACAACGAATGATTGTGTGTGTGAAAAACAATACATTGTGTGTGAAAACAATTCGGTAGCAATTGCAACTATCACCTCCTGTTTATAGAGTTTTTAGTCATAACGATTTAGAAGATTTTTTAGGAATGACTCTGTCTCTTTCGGAAGATACTGAACTAAAAAATGGAAAAATTCTTCTCATCATCATTCATCCTGAATGCGATGATATTTTTTGCAGTATCATTAAATATTTTACAAATTAAAATGTTTTTATAGTCTTCATACTACAGTATTTTATAGTATCTACACTTTTCAACCTATTATGCTATACTTCATTGCATTCACTTCTTACACTATCAATATAAACTTTATTACACTTACTATTAGTATTTTAACCGAATATACATAATACAATAATACAACGCTTCATTTTTATACAATACTCAAACCCCCAATCTAAATTATCATACAAACCCATGAATAAATCAACATAAAAATCACAATATAAACAAACCATACACAATAAATACTTAGCAAACATTCAAAATATAACACCTGGTGCACACAAAAAGATACCTCACAGGTTCTCATGGTAACTGGTGCTAACTTAAAGTACACCTGGAATCAGGAGAACTTTCTCCTTAGACTCCATGACAGAGATCTGCTCCCTTATTACTACTAATAGTTTTATAATAAAATGAAAAATATTTTATACAAAATACAGCATTTAGACCATGATCTATAAAACTCAAAAAAAATGCTATTACACAGACAACCATGGTTCATACCAACCTACAAACAGGGTATTCACCAAACTAGTCCACACAAAAAGATACCCTACAGGTTCTCCTGGCATATGGTGCACAAAAAGGCACATGTAACCAGGCAAACCACATTTTTCGTATGGCACCCTTCCAAGACTTGCTCCTAATATACTATTGATACTTCTAAAGTCCTAGTTTTTAGTTTTATAACTCCTATGAAATTCCTGTTCTTTTGTAGTCAGCAGAATTTTTTTTACATGCTTCAATGTACATACAATACACTGGAGGCAATTAATGATGTAAAATGCATTTGAGCTCATGTGTGCCTAGGAGCATAAGGGCAGGTTACGGGGCTCCACAGCATTATTATAGTTAAATATTTTTTTTCAATCCTCAACTCATGCAATATTTTACCGGAATTTTATAATCCCTCAATCTGCACACACTTCTTCCAAAACACTGCAACAACTACATAGACAATAAATGACCAGAAAAGTAGTAAAAATTGATACGTACTACCCTGGCACAACATATGCAGAATACCCCGACTTTGGGAAGGTACCCCACATTAGCAGCAAAATGGCTACCATAGCCTGAGAGACCAAAATAGGTTAAGATGTTTCAGGCATCAACAACAAGATTTATCGACAGATTCGATGAAATCTGTACCCACCCAAGGCCGATAAAGACTAAGGACTAACGTCAGGAAACTGTAGAGTCCATGAACTCTCTGGATTGGCTACTAAGCCTGTGACTTAGCCCCTTACTTCTGAGCATGCATGCAATTAAAGAGTATGTATCATCTTTGCGTCTATTTGTTAAATTTTTTCTTCCGTATATATTATTCGATATTGGTGCTAACTGGGGCAATCAATCTTTGTACTCCGGCCGTTAAAGGGCTGGACTTAGTGCATTGTATCGAATCTGTACTTGTGCATTGGCTTTGTTGGCAATATGCGCCACCACAGTTACTTTTACACAGAAGTTGTCACTAATAAAAATCTGTCAATCTCTCAAGCATTGAGTTATGTGTATGAGCTGAGGACTGTTCATGGTTGTGGAGTAGATATCGATTCCTCAACAGTATTCTTGGTGCCATACTGGCACAGGGTTGCCTCTGTAAAGAGGAAAATTTTAACAGACGACTATCGGTAGCTACGTCATGATTGTTCCAGAAAATGGGAATTTGGCTGGTTACAGTGCACCTAGTGGATAAGTAGTGGATCCCAAAAATCCACTAAAATGTTTTATGTTGGTGAGACGCTTAATATTGCCGTTTGGGAATTTGCTCTTACAAGATTTGAATCTCTAAATAATATTAACCATAGCACTCACTGTTCACTGATTTGAATGAAGGTTCTGCCATATACTTTAAGTCACAGGTGCACAACTCTTATTTTATTTGACCATCGTTGCGGCTTGGCTTCATTTGTGTCTTAAATTTGGTCAACCTATTTGTAAACTTGTTTTGAGGATTCTTTAGGCAGAATATGTGATTTGGCCACATAGTAATTTGCACAATTTCTGCTTATTACCATCATTTATGAATAAATGTACTTGGATTATTATGATACTACTAATGTGTGATAAGCTTGTGGTATTTTGTGACATGTTTATTTCTTATAGCCTCGACTCTCTCACTCACTTGAAAGAATTGTCTTTGACTATGAACAACTTTCAAAAAGGTGTTCCAGAAGTAGTGTCAGAGCTGAGCACATTAGAGATACTCAGACTATCTACATGTAAACTAACTGATCTCCCACGAAGGTAACTTATTATCGTAGAGAGTTTCAGCAGCTTCTCTAGCTATCTTTAACTGTATCAGGAAGGAAATGAAGGTGCTTTACAGTATGGGCTGCACTGCTATTAAAATTAATAGTAAGAACTTGCTTCTATGTGAATTAGGCTTTTTAGACAACTTGATCTCCACTCTGCCTTAACTGAACCCCAACTTGGCCTTAACCCAACTTTGAGTCAACCTCAACTCAACCTCAACTTGACCTAGACTCAACCTCCAACACTTCAACCAAACAACTACTAGATAACCCGAGCAACTGGTCAGACAAACTAGTTAATGGTAAAAGTTGACTATGTTTCAATATGTATGAGAGCTACAAAAACAGTCTGGAACATTCATGTCATAAAGCTAACATCCTACTAACAATAATGAGAATTGCGCTCGTATCTATGGAATTCGGATATGGTTGAAATTACTAGAGTATGATTGGCTCCTCGACAAACAGGTGTATTTGAAAAGTCTTTGTATTCTCCTCTCAAGGCGCTAGCTTGCACGAGTATTCTTCTACATCATCTCAGTGCATCTCTTCTCAACATGCTAGGTTATGGCGATTTCCACTTGTCTACTTCCGGGGAATTGTTCCCCAAGCATAGGCAACTCGAGTAGAATCAGTCACCATTTATACAATTGCTTAGCAGAAAATCAAAGGAACTTCTAATTACATTAGGGGATTGAAACTTGGCGAGCGTGGAGTGAGAGCAAATAGTTTAGACTGGGGAAGGGGGGGGGGGGGATTTTACAGTGCTGGGTGGGGAGAGGGCTTAGAAGATCAGAATGTAGAGCATTACTTTGCTAAGGGTATAAGCTGTCAAGGGAGCCAAAGAAGGGCAGGGGAAACTTTTTGAATATTTTTGGATGGATGAGGGTGATGAGGGAAAGAGAAAGGGGGTGATGGGGGAATAGCATAAAGGAGTACAGGGTGTCGCAAGAAATATTCAAACAACAAGTTTTACTACATTCGCTGCTACAACTGGTGGTTTATGCTAGGTAAGCACTAATTTTTATTTAAAGAATTGGATGACTATTTATTCGTTAACCAGATGGGAGGGTAGATAGCACTGGAAGGGGTTCTGATCATTAGTTGTATTTGAGGTGGGGGAGGGGGAGGAGAGCCAACTCTGAGTAAGGAGGTTCTCTGTCCTTCTAGAGTCAGTGACACCGAGACTTTCCATATCTGATGGGTGGGCCTACATTACATTAGGGCCTTTCCTACTGTGGTGCTCCCCCTGTTTGTTCCATCACAGGGCAGGATAGGATGGAGTACTGTTTTCCATGTGGGGAGAGTTTGAATGTGCTACTGACAAAGGTGGAGGGGATCTTTCTAGTATGGGGGGGGGGGGGGGGGGCGGGGAGGGAGCACTTTCACCAATATTGAAATGCGGTGACGCGGAAAACTTGTGTAAACTGTGGGAGGTGATGGCAGTCTCCCAGACTTTGCCTCAGTAGTTGAAACTGGCGAGAGTCACCCAGTACAAGTTGGTTCTGTTCCACAGTTCCATTGGTCGGTGGACAGCAGGATGTAGTGCAAGTCTTCTTTATAACCCTGAGCACACATAGGTCTTTCATCAGAAGTGACTCAACGGAGCCCTTTGATCTGTGTACATCTGTTTTGTAATACCTAGGTAGCTGAAAAATCTGCCATTCAGCATACAGCAGCAGTAGTATTGGGAAGGGCCAGGATCTCTTGCCATCTGGCAATGTTGTAACCAGGTATTACCAAGCTCTGTCTCCGGGAAAGGCCCCACCGGGACAATAGTCGTTGTTCTTGCTTTGTCAAACTGACTCTTACAAATATTGTGGGATATCCTTATAACAAAGACATCCAGACCCCTGCCTCCACCTTCCCCCTACCTTAAATTTTCCCCACTGCCCTTCACCTATCTCCTAACACCAGTTTTAAGCGGACCTGGGATCCTCCCTTTATAATATGTAAGAGCTACCCCGGGTTAAGGATGCCGGCTATCCTGGGCCTGCTACAAGCCTGTATAGACCCTGTATGAGGTATATATATTATAGAGAGCCTGCCCCGGGTTACCCAGGGCCAGTATACCAGCCCTGCAAACAAAGATGGCTGAAAAGGGTAGCATAGGGTCCCACTAAGGAAAGAAAAATAAAAGACGTAGCTATGAAGCAGTAACCAAGGAACGTAGGAGACCTAATAATGAATGGAAATTTTCCACTGCCCTAAAAGAGCAAGAGAGCAGCCCAGAGCTGCTTTGCCATGTGTTTACTCTTTTCATTGGCTTACCTTGTTTACATGAATTGTATTGTATATTTTCATTTGTTATGTGTTTGTATTGCTATGTGCCATTGGCTCCCCTGAATAAGGGGGTGAGTGTTCTTCTTCTCCTATCAAAGGAGCTCTTGTACTGTCTTAGAGGAGAAGTTTTGCGGATTGTGTTTAGATATCACCTCTTATATTGCTAAACAGAATCAGCTGATAAATTATTTATTCGTGTAACTCTGGTGTGATGTGTCTGGGTCGTTGACCCAGTAGGAGTTGCAAATGTCAATTTGGGGTGGACCCTGAAGTGTTGGAGTCGGAGAGGAGGTGTACAGGAGGTACACAGAGTGGATGCCATTGTGTCAGTAGTAAGAGGACAGAAGTCTACTAAAATACGTTGATAATGATGCCTATGCTTGCAGTATAAAGTATAGTGACTAATGAGTTCGTCTTGTATTTGAGAAGCTATCGAAATGTCTATTGAAGTTTTCACATAAGGCACCAATATTAATTATATATATAAATTATCCTTGTTGGCAACTGACACATGTTTATATATACAAGATGGAAAAACAAAAAGCAGTATTATGTCTATAAAACTACATGGTATTTACCTATGCTATCGATCTATTCTGTGCATTTCAAAAAAATGATTTTAATTACTGACAATCCTTTCTGTAAATTTGAAATATGACAAATTTTTGTGGGTAGTTACTCCACAACATTCGGTTGGGTTATGTTCCTAAATATCAATGTGGTTTTGTTTCAACAGCCTTCGCTCACTGCGACAGTTGAGGGAATTATCTATCAGTGACAATGACTTTAGTGATGGGCTACCTGTTGTCGTAGGAATGATGCGCAGCTTGCAGAAGCTCTTTTTGGATACCTGTGAACTGACATCCTTACCGGAGAGGTAACTATTCCAGGGCTTTGAAAAACAGTATTTATACACGTCAATGTATAATTAGTGAAATATCTAAGGCTTTTGTATGCATTTGTATGCTAGTATTTATGATATTATTTCGAGAAACTTTGATGTCTCCTTTGACACAGCTGGTTATCCTTCACTGAAACCACAATTTCCACAAGCTCATGAAATTTTCTGCTTTCCAAAGTTTACTCCTGTGATAGTTGACAGTGACCACTTAGAGGTTTTGGCTGCAAAACTTTTCCTTTAAAACATAGTAGAACCAGCAAATCAGTCACAAGACGCGCTGTGTATATGTACGCTACTATCTTTGCTATAAGCTTAAAGAAATGCAGAACTATTGTGGTCGATTTCGGTGTCATACATACCCCATGACCAGCCCAACACTTACATGTTATCACAGAAGTGTCTCTGGCTGGTGTTTTTAGCCAGACATGCCTCTCCAAGGGTTGGCACATAGTTTTGCCCAGTCATAATAAAATAGATAAATGCCTTACCAACCTTGCAGTATCCCTGCCGGCTCTGCAGCAATCTCTACCAGATCTATACCATAACCCCTCCCACTCAACCACTTTTACTCTGTTGACATCCATCACACTGTCTTTCACTGTCCTCCGCCGAAAACAGCCACAACAGATATTGTTTAAATCTACCCAGACTCAGTATAAAACCCGGGGTCACTTCTTAAAAACCATAGAAAACTGATACCAGCCCAATATCGCCCCTAATCCGGCCCTGTATTGTAATCCAAGGTCCTTATTGTATTTTAGTGGATTTTCATGACACTAACATCTGCACCTGAAGTGTACAGACATTCTGACATTCTTATTATAGCCATTAGATAGCCAGAACAACTAAAATAATCAATACCAATATCAATATAAGTCGGTATCGACCCTGCATAAGTCAATACCGACCCTGCATGAGTCAGTACCGACTCTGTATGCACCATGCAGGGCCGGCAGGAAGTGAGTCAGCATAAACTGAGTGATAGAAAATAGCCTAAGAGAAGCCAAAGACCTTATCCAGGAGATAACTACCCATAACCCACAGGAAAGACCAGGAACAGAGGCTGTAAAGATTAAAGACTAACAGCAGGAATTAGAAAAAATGATGATTGGTTCACCGACTTGTAACTCCGCCTGTTACTTCTGGGCGCCATATCTCTTTATCCCTATATAGCCTACTTGATTTGTGTGTTATTTTTATCTGCCTGATCATTTGTGCATTGTATATTACTCTTCTACTATTGGTTACTTGCTCGTATTACTTCCTGTTACTTCCTGCAAGCTGCCTATAAAAGGCAGAACTTTTGTTATAACAACTAAGTTTGTATTGGGGCTTTAACTTACTCAGATTCTGATAGAATAAATGCATATTTACACAAAGGCATTGAGTTATGCGTCTGAGCCAAGGGCTCTTTACTAGTCGTGGAGTTGATCATACTCCTCCACACCTCTTTCGGTATAGTACTGACCTGTTATTGTCTCGAGGATAAAGACAACTAGTGGCAGCATACCCATCGGATTGCAACCGACTTGAGTTAATGATTTTACGCCCACAAAATCCACTACAGTGGTGGCAGCAGTGGGATCCGTTACACACCCTACTCAGCTACGTTACCCTGGCTCCGCACTCTGCAAACCCAGCATCCCGACCCTGTATTTACAGTACAGGTCACGAAACGGACACTCTGTGTAAGTCATTGACTTTTTTCAACTACAGCAGTGCTCCCTGCCAAGTGAGCAACATAGATTTGCAAATAGGTGTTGATTATTTTCCGCTTGCAACCGTTTGCCACAGCAATTGACGTCAACTCTAAACTACGTCTTGCAAAAGCTACACAGACATTACTTTGTTCATTATTGACATATTTCTAGACAGACTGGCCCTGCATACTACCGAATACAGGTCCTGCATAGGTCAACACCTACCCTGTGTACTACCGGATACCGACCCTGCATTAGTCAATACCGACCCTGCATTGGTCACTAACGACCCTGCGTAAGCTAATACTGGCACAGCAATCTGTTTTATAGCTCCACTTGTAGACTATAAAGTTGATTATTCCTCTAGTTGTAGCAATGGCAGCCAACAGAGCTCGTTGTGCAGCCAGAGCCACTGCTGTCAATCCAGAATTAAGTGCTATGGATTGTCTAATGAAAGCTTTACAACCTGTTACGCGACCAGTCAATACCAATGCTCATCCACCATTCAAGGCACCTAAGTAAGAGGCTGAAGGTGACATTGAATATCTTATCACACGCTTTATCGAGGTGGCTGAGGTAAACGAGTGGCAGGAGCAGATTGCCATGCTGCACATGCGTGAATCGTTGAAAGGCAACGCACTGGAGTGTGGAAAACCCCCACACCTACAAGGTCAAGAGCACGTTTTGATGTAACTCCCAGAGAAGCTATGTCAAAATTGACTAGTCTTTGCAGGTCTTATAAGACCACCCTACAGGAGCATGCGAATGAAGTGGAACGTCTGGTTCGGTTAGCTTACGCAGAACTCCCACCCAGAACAGTGCAACGCATGATGCTTGATATAACCAGCTCCACTATAGGTAATGCATACCTGCAGAGGCGTCTCCTGGCTATGCAGCCAGCAGACCTTGCAGATGCAGTGAGAGCGGGTAATGAGCACCCGCAGATAAGAACTGCACATGATGAGCGTCCTATTCATGTGCGGGCAGTAGGGGATCAGACAGATAAAGAGGAAGAGTACAAAGGCGTTGCTCCTTAAGTACTACCTACTCCAGCTCCCCACAACAATCTAGTTCAGCAAGTTAGCAGTACACCACCCAGCACTGGACAGGACTTTCACCAATTAGTGCTGGAGACCATACAAGCCTTAATGCAGGAGATAAAGTTGTTAACGAACGCCACCTCCCCATATGCCACTCCATCAATGGAAGCCACACCCACATTGGGCTGTTGGAGCTGTGGTGGAGCTGGGCATGTACAGAGAGCCTGTACACAGAAGCCTTGGCCAACTAAAGCTAGCCAACAACCACAAAAAGGAAACGGTTACCGGCCGAAGTAGAGCAGATGTTGTCTAGCTGCGAGAGGACCAACCGTAAACCCCTTAAGCGAGGTCAGCAGGTGGAGTACACCCCTGTGAATAAAACTCCCGGAGCACGGGCAACGGAGATTGCCAACAACAGCCTGAAGCACCCATACAAGGCAAGTTATTTCTTGGCTGGTAAGATGGAAGGACGGCTAATGTCCATCCTTGTAGACATAGGATGCTCAACAAATCTATTGTCACGGCATGCATATTATAGACTACCGCAGTGGGTCCAAGACACTCTTTAAGATAGTGAACCACATGGTATGATAGCAGACGGTTAAAAAATTCCATTATATGGTACCATACAAGGATCAGAGCAACTCCGTGGACTCCGGACTGAGGTTAATTTCGTCATTAGTGAGATTCACAAGAACGCCATTGTAGGAATGCTGTCCCTCACAGCCCATGAGCATATGATGAGATTCGCGAACTCTTCCATTATAATTGATGGTCATGAATTACCTTGCACTGATAAGCATGGAAGGTTGCTAAGAGGCAGTTGTAGACTGCTGGACGCAGATCCAGTGAAACAGAGCCGTTTGTTACACAAAAACGAGCTATTTCCCCTTGGTAGGGACGGATTTCCCCCTACTACACCCCTCCCAGCAGAACAACCTGCCAGAAAACTTGCCCATACTCTGGAGAGAGGAGAGATGCACCTCTCCAGCAAATTTCAGCCGGATCCAGTAAAAACTGTAGGAGTTACCGAGGAAAAGGTGAAATTTACCCCTAAGCCCCTATTGGCTACACCCCTTGCAGTCAAAAGGGATGCCCAGTGGTCAGAAACAGAGGAGAATACCCCCCACCCCCAGTCAACCTGAGCTGGCTGCAGACAGTGCACGATGCTATTGTGAGCAGTCAACAAGAAGAAGAGAGGAAGGCACTCACGATGCGGTATTCGGAAAGTCTGGGAAAAACTTTCAAATGGCTGTATCTGCTAAACCGCTTGCATGAGAAAGGTTGTGCTTGGTGTCAGAGGAACCCCCGCAGGCCCTCTCACCTTACCCCTGTAAGCTGCAGCTGTACTCCCAGTCTGACAGAAGTCAGCAAACATTGCCCATAATACGCCTACTCCAGCTCCACTTCCTGTGACTACAGACAGAGTGAGTCAGGATTTTGAGAGACCATGCAGCAGAGGACAAACGCTCATTCTTTCAAACAACACTGACCAGTGCACACCACTTCTTGGCCAACCACTTTTGACTATTAGAATGGCTGACTTCCACTGACTTAACATATGATGTCAACTTGAGATGCTTTGAGAGCAGAGATCTACCTACTGACCTATAAACAAAAAGAAGAAGGTATCAGCAAAGTTGAGACCCAGGCTAAGAAAATTGCTGTATTGTATGTGGAGACCGAGCTTCATCCTATCGCTAATTATATAGTGCGCTCCCGGAGTAGCTAGACCATGTATTATTTTTTATCTGATTTGACATTGTTTGTTTTATATATTACAGATTGTACGACAATATTTTATAGGTTCATCTCTCATAAAGGGATAAGGTTTCTCTTGTAAAGTATATAAGGATGAGAACGGTTGTATTGATTGTAGAAGTGATTTGGATCTCGCACTGTTATATTGCTAAACAGATTGTGTGATTGTGATAAGCTATATATTTGGGAGGATTGCAATCTCTGTCTGAGACAAAGAGTCAGATTTTAAATAATTAAAGTTTGTGATGAAGTAGACTTGCGGGGGAGTTGGCGTTGTTGGAGTTGAAGTAGATCCATGAGGTTGAAGGGGTTAGGTGGAAAATAACTACAGTAATACCTGTCATATAGAAATACGTCAGACAGCTCTATTCTTACCCTGCTCTTCACCAAGGGCACCTCCCTTCTTACCTGTCCTATCTACTTTTTACACTCTACGTTGCTCTAATCCCAACCCTTTCCACCTCTGTCCCACTCTACCTTCTCCATTTCTCTTTTCCTCACTCTCTCTCCTCAGTAAATTTGAAAGATGACACAGGAAGGCATTGTGCTAGCATATTGCAGTCACTACTCAGGCGACTAACTTGCAAAAACAAAGCTATGAAAGATTGTTGCAATCTATTCATACCCAACAAAAAATTATGCGAGTCGTAAGTCAGCATGCAATTGCCTATTAGTAGTAAAGTATGAGCAGATCTCTGTCATGGTGTCTAAAGACAAAAAGGTTCTCCTGGTTCCAAGTGTCTTTTTGAGCACTAGTTACCATGAGTACCTGAAAGTTACTTTTTTGTGCACAAGTTTTGTTGTGTTTAATTTTGTTATAATTGTATGATTAACTAAGTATTTATTGTGCAGGGGTTGCTTATATTGGGATTTGGATGGTGATTTAGATTGTGGGGTTGAGTATTGTATAGTTATTGTATAGCTTTATTACATGAGAAAAAACATCATAGATATGCAACTGAATGCTTCTATCATTGTTTCAAAAGAGACCAGGGACGAACCTTTGATTGTGCTAAACTGAATAGCCACACTCGTTGTGACATTTTTCATCGAGTGAAAACCTTTTTTGAGAAAATCAACTGTCAAGTTGAATCCGTAAATTGTAGTGCCATTTAGATATTGTTGTCTTGCAATACCTATACTTTCAACGTTGAGCAAAGATCCATTAGTATGTACACACTGATGATATTCCCATCCAAAAAATTCTTTGGCTCGTATCTCCTTCCAACTGGACAATCGCCAACTCTCAATACAATGCTCTTGACCTTGGCGTGTTGCATCCTACATGGGTTTTTGGTGAAACACCCACTCAGAGCGTCGTGATCGACCAAATCGAAAAAGATCTGTTTGGGTTTTTGTTTGTTCTCTTCCAATGTTATATCAATCTCTCCCACTCCGCTGCAAATCCCGTACTACTTTAATCGCTTTCGCTCAATCGGATAACTCTAGTTGTGTCCTTCCAATGCCAAACTGAGTTGAGAGTTTTGTAGCGTGGCTTTACCTTGACCTTGCAAAGATACTACTCAAACTTGTCTACTCTGATCTTCGCTCCTCCAGTTGGTGACTCGCTGGCGGAGAACAAAGAAAGTTTGCTGGAAGCCCGTTCAAACACCAGTTGGACTGGGAACTATAAATTTTCTGTTGAAAAAGCGCGAGGTGGGGTTTGCCAGAAAAATCCAACGTTTTTCCACCCCTGATTAACCCTCTCCTCTTCTTTTGTCCATGGTGCTGTGTTTATCAGCGTCTTTACTGGTCCAATCGTTGTGCACCCAACTTTCCGACTGTCCCTGGTAAATCTTTGCAGTGGCACTAGTTTCGAGTAGTTGCAAAAAGTAGGAGCGCAATCCATATCACCTTCTATGGACATGTTCATCTCCTTGAACATTGAATGGAGTAAGTATCCATCCACACGACTGCGTTGTTGTTGGTGCCTGCAATATCAGTTCCGTCATCTAGGACAACTGGTGCTTAGATTTGCAGAAACGAGTTAGAAAGAACCGTGTAATGCTCAATACTTCCTTCCAAGGTCAACTCGATCCAGCTGTAAGGATCCAACCTGTTGGGTCTGATGATGACGTATTCGGATCTCTCTACCGTTTGTGGGCTCCGTAGCAAACACATCCAGCATAGGATTTATGTTGTAGGGAGAACCTTCCAATTTATTACCCGTCGTTCTATTTAGGCTAGCCATCTTTTTGCGAGTGATGATTGCTTGAAGCTTTGTCGCTTAATGAAGTTAAATATCATCTTCCATAGTCTTTAAAGATTCACTGTTAGTAGTAATATATGAGCAGATCTCCCTACCAAGTGTTTTTTTGTGGATTAGATCTTGGAGTTTAGGCAATGGGTTACGACGTTGGATGAATTCGCCGAGTTTATATTGTATTTTACTTGAGGGGCATTTGAGTGGCATTTGAGTGGCATTTAAGTGGCATTTGAGTTTTGATTATTTTTTTACTTAATTTGAACTCATATGGCAGCTAGATTTTGCATGTATGGCATTTGATTTTTTTGATAGTTTTAACATTGTATATAAATGAAAACGTGATAAGATTGTATGGTTATTGGAAGTTAAGATGTCGACAGAGGATGATGTTGAGATGAGACCGATGAATGAAGTTGATACTATTGATGGTACTGAACGTGATATGATAGATGTTTTACCGAGTATGAAGCGTAAATCGTTGATAATTATGATAATTTTGGTATTTGTCGTAGGGCTTTCCACTTTTGGAGGTGTTACTGAGTTTAGTATGTATGAAGAAGCTATGGAAAAAATACAAAAAGCGAGAAACTCTCCTGTTGGAATCATAAATGAAACTACTGTTGATTGATGAACATCTTTTTATGATGAATGGGAAACCTGAAGATTATGACCCGAGGATGCGATCTCCTTTTACAGCAATGATTGCAGGACCAACTGGATCGGGAAAGACGCAAGCGATTTTTCGAATGATTGAAGCTAGTCAGACTATAGCACACCCTCCACCAACAGAGATTCACTACTGTTATGGAGCCTACCAAAAAGCCTTTGATGATGTATCAGGAGTGATTTTTCATGAAGGCATGATAGATATAACAGTGAGTTTTCCCAGAGATGGTAAAAATCGATGGCTGATAATTGATGATCTCATGGATGAAGTTTCTGGTAAAGCCGATGCTAATGCTTTGTATACAAAACATAGTCATCATTTGAACATAAGTGTGTTTTTTATTGTTCAGAATCTGTTTTTAAAAGGAAATCGTACAATTTCCTTGAATAGTCATTATTTTTTTCTTTTTAAAAACCCTAGAGATGCTTCTTCTATTTCCTATTTGGCTCGACAATGTTTTCCATCAAAAATAAAATATGTACAAGAGGCTTTTGAAGATGCGACAAAGAAACCATACTCTTATTTACGAATAGATACGACTCAACAAACGAATGATCAACATAGACTATTGGGAAATTTTACATCAGTTCTCCCTATGATATTATATGTACCCAAGTAAAAGGATATAAATACAATTACTATTCACTTCACCTCAATCATATTTTGTTATTCAACGACGCAACACGAAAGCGTTATAATGTCTAAAGCTTTGGAGAAAAAATTAACAAGAAATGCAGCTGTGTTGTTATCGCTCAACAATACAACCTTTGCTATTCAAAAGTCTGTTATAGCCAAAGCCAAAAAGGAGTTTATTATGACTCTAATGGAATGCGCTAAAGCTATTATAAATGGAACGATACCATTGACATCATCTCAGTATAATGAGTTGCAGCGAAACGTGAAGGATATTAGCGCTTTAGTAAGAAAATCAACGTTAGATGATAAGAAAGCTGTATTGCAAAAAGGAGGATTTTTAGGCGCTCTACTAGGACCTATCATCAGCAATATAGTTCCTGGGTTACTTAAAAGTGTGCTAGGCGGAGGGAGAAGATAAAGATGAAACTCTCAACACGAATGATGCGAAATAGAATGGCGATTTTAGCTCTGGATGATCTGAGTAAGAAAGGAAAAATCGCTATAGTCGAAAAGGCCAACTCAGATTTGTTTCAATCATTGATAGAAAGTGTTAAAAATATTATATTAGGTAATGTTCCTCTTGATTCTGAGCAGTTTATTGAGTTGCAGCGTTACAAGAAGGAGCTACATAAACTTAGTGGTAGAGGGACAGTTGATGATAAGCGTAAAATTTTGATTCAGAGTGGTAGAGGGAATCTTTTGGATGCTATTATAACCCCTATTGTATCTGTTTTATCATCAATAAAAAGATGAATCGTCAGCCTTTAACATTCTCCAGACGTAATTTTATACTCACTGAAGATGAATACTATAGATTAACGAAAAGAAAGGATAATAAAACAGTGGTAAAGGAAGAGAAAACCAGACCTCCATTGTATTATAATCCTATGGAAGCTATAACAGTGAGAAATATGAAGCGAAAGCGAAATGATCTACTGGAAACGGCTTATGATTCTGACTTATCCTCATACGAAAAGTTAGATGAAAATGTTGAAAACCTACGTAGGTATTTGTCTGATGTCAAAAAGATTAAAAATAACCAAAACCAGACACAAAAGGATAGTTGGAATCTCATTAAGAAAAAAAAGATAGAGTCTACTTTTCCTTTGGCCAATAGCACAGTTATTGATAATAAACCTAATGTCTTTTCACCAAATGTTGATAAAGACAATGAGTTAGAATCAGTGAAAGTGGTTGATGATGATGATGATATTGGGATGGAATTAATAAAAGGAAGGTTGTTTGATACTGAAGACACAACCTTACTAGGAAGTACATTTCTTACTGATGGAGAAGATGAGCACGATAGTGAAAGCGAAAATTTAAAAGATTTTGAAAAAAAAGCAGCTGATTTAACAACAAAAAAGAGTGATCAAACGATCGCTGTCAGAATGTTGAATAATCTGAGTAAAATTGGTAGATTCGACTCGGAGAAGAACAGACTGAAAATTGGAGAACATTGGTTGAATCCTAGGACTTCCAAAACTTTACTACGAGACGTTCTAACCGAAGGAGGTAAAATACAATCGGGAAATACCAGTTACAGTAGATTTAAAAGCCTGCTAACTGATGAAGGAATCACAACTGTCAGAAAATCCCCGCATCGAACACGTAAGACTCAGAAGAAAAAGTTGGTCGTTCCCGGTACTAATTCATGGACATCGACACGCTAAAAGAGTTGTATTACAATCCTGCATTACATACATCTCTACGAGGAGCTAGAGCTTTACTGAAAGCTCGTAGAAAACGAGAGGGAGAAAAAAGAATCCGTGAATGGTTGAGTGGTGAGGATGCCTACACGTTACATAAAAAAGTTGTAACCAAGTTTAAGCGTCGTCCTACAATTGTAGCTGGAATAGGGGAACAGCTACAGGTAGATTTGATGGATGTTCGATCTCGAAGAGATGAAAATAATAATACAGCATTTTTACTGACTGCTATTGATTCTTTATCTAGAAAAGGTTGGGCTGTGCCGCTCATCAACAAATCAGGACCGGTAGTAGCAAGAGGATTGAGAAGAATACTAGAAGGGGAAAACTATAAAGCTTTACAATCTGATAAAGGTAAAGAGTTTGACAACGTCAATGTCAAGACTCTGCTGGCGGAAAAAAAGATCAAGCGCTTTACAACCGAAAATGAAACGATAAAGGCATCAATGGTGGAGCGTTTTAACAGAACTTTAAAAGAGAAGATATATAGATATTTGACATATAAAGATGACGATAGATACATTGATGTTTTACCAGAAATGGTTAATGCATACAACAACACAATTCATGGTGCTATAGGTATGAGACCAAATGATGTGAATTTTCAAAATCAAGAACTTGTATGGAATCGTGTGTATGAAGGAGGTGAACATAGTTTAACTCAAGAAGCAAAACTAAAGGTTGGGGATTATGTGAGAATAAGTAAGGCAAGAGGAGTGTTTGAAAGAGGATACACCCCGAATTGGACGATTGAGATTTTTATAATCACCGATGTACTTATTGATGAAAAACCTGTTGTATATAGGGTGAAAGATTTAGCTGAGGAGATGATTGATGGTACCTTTTACGAAAAAGAGTTGCAAAAAGTAAAAAAACCCACGATTTTCAGAATTGAAAAGATACTGGGAAGAAGAATGAGAAGAGGTAAAAGACAGATTCTGGTTAAGTGGTTAGGTTATGGAGAAAAGTTCAATGAGTGGGTAGATGAATAGTTTATAAGGAAACAACGCTTGATATAATCATCATACATTGGGAAAATGTCGATGCTGATAACTTTACCCTCAAACTCTAGTGGTGAAGAGTTTCCTGATAATAACAATTCCGAATTTACAGTGAGACTGTATAAATATTTGGTTATCAATGGTGGTAAATGGGAGGTAGCTCTGCTAGATATGACTTATTCTAATAATTGGAAAAATGTTACCGAAGGGAAAATATATCTAGAAAAGACTAATGTCTCCGGTAAAAGTGAAAAGTCCTTCATCCTAATCGGTAATGGAAGATATGATAGTATAGAGGAGTTGGAGGAGATTATACGAAAGAGAATGAATGAAATGGATTTAGACAAGAAATTCGCCATCTCCTACAACAAGATCACCAACACCGCTTTACTAACTAACAGTGATCCTGATACTGCCATAAGCTTTTCCAAAGATATAGCATATATTTTTGGATTTGAATCAAAAACTACATACCCTCGTGGTAGATACAATAATATCACACCCCCTGATATAAATTCCGGTTTAACATCCCTGTATGTTTATTCCAACATTGTTGATAATAGAATGGTAGGAGATACGAATGTACCTTTATTGAGAGTAGTTCCAGTTCAAGGAAAGAAGAATAGCGTTGTGTATCAAGAATTTAAAAATCCTCACTATGTTGACGCTTCATCACTAAATAGTGATATGATTCAAGTACTTATAACGAGTGACGACGGTCAACGAATACCATTTGATGGTGGAAAGGTTGTGTTGACGGTTCACTATAGAGAGAAAGAATTATAATGAGTTTGGTACGATACACCCCTGAGGATTCAAAAGATTTTTTTGATGAGTACTACAAGATGCAAGCTGGAAATGGAATTGGAGTGTATAGTGGACGACGAGTGATGCCTAATATGAGAGGAAATGGACTTGGTAGTATTTTTTCAAGTTTACTTAAATCTGCAGCACCAATGCTGAAAAGAGGAGCAATTAGTTTGGGGAAAAGAGCATTGTCTGTAGGTGGAAATGTAGCGCGTGATGTCATCGATGGTCAAAGTTTTGCAGCGTCAGCAAAGAAGAGGGGATTGGCAGAGTTGAATGATCTGGGGGGAGATGTGCTCAATGCAGTCCGTCCAGATAGTATGAAAAGGAGAAAAACAAGAGGTGGAAAGAAGAGGAGAGGTGTTGGTAAACGTGGTATATTTTAATAGCAGTAGAATCCGGTATAAAGACAGCTGAGCTTGATATCTATATTCATTAAGCGGTAACGCTTCAAGCATTCATCACTCGCAAAAGATGGCTAGCCTAAATGGAACAACAGGTAATAAGTTGGAAGGTTCTTCCTACAACATAAATCCAACGTTGGATGTATTTGCTACGGAACCAACAAACATATCGGTAGAAAGATCGGAATATGTTGTCATCAGACCTGATAGGTTAGATCCTTATGGTAGTATTGAGTTAACCTTGTCAGGGAGCACTGAACATTACACAGATCTCTACAACTCGTTTCTGCAAGTTGAAGCCACGGTTGTTCAAGATGATGGAAGCGATATTGCAGGTAATGATGATGATGCAGTTGTGTGGATGGGGGATTCAATGCATACATTATTCAGCGAGTTGAAAATGTTGATAGAAGGAACCACTGTTGAATACGCTAACAACTACGGTTTACGCTCCTACTTTTCACAACTACTCGAAAACAGTGCAGAAAGAAAGAAATATCAAGGTAAGATGGAAGGATGGTTGTATGATGATTCAACTAGCAAAGACGCTACTGATCACAAAACCGCTGATAAGAAAAAGAGGAGAGCTCTAATCATAGCTGGAAAGACAATAGAATTAACTGGAAAACCTCATCTCGCATTATTTCAGCAGAAAAAACTAATAATACCAGGTCCTACTATGCAGCTGGAGTTTGAGCGTGCCTCTGGCAAACTAGCTTTGTTTGCTGCGAATGAGACGCCTGCAGGAGGGGCAAAGATTAGAATTGATAAATTTGAACTTCATCTTTGTAAAGTTAAGGTGAATCCTACAATACAAAACTCCCAACTCAGTTTGGCATTGGAAGGTCACAACTACATTTATCCTGTTGATCGAAAACGGATAAAACTATATGGAATTCGTGCTGGTGTTGCGCAGATCGACATCACTTTGGAAGAAAACAAACAAAAACCTAAACAAATTTATTTAGGTTTAGTTGATCACAACGCAATGAACGGACGTTTCGCCTTGAATCCATATAGAATGCAGCATGCTAGTGTTGATAGTATTGTATTGAGAGTTGGTGATTGTCCAATTGGAAGGAGATTTGAACCAAATTATGCTAGAGGAATTTTTGGAAGAGAATATCATCAGTTTCTACACGCTACCGGAACTTTGCTTGAAGGCGATAGTCTTGGTATTACGAAAGAACAATACCTTGATGGTACTACACTTTATGGATTTGATTTGACTGGTGATTTTCTTAAAGAAGGTTTTCACTCTATGAAAAATGTCACAACAAGTGTGGAAATTCGTTTTAGCACTAACACGACTGATGGATTATCCCTGGTAGCATACTTTGTAAAAGACGGTGTGTTGGAGATGGATAGCATTCTTCAATTAACTATCGGAGGAGACGCAGTGCTTTAAACAGAAAGTTACAGATGAATACCATACAAATTCATTCGATCTTATCTTCAGACGTTTTATGTCAAAGCGTAGGGATTCATGTTGGAGCTAGAGAACAGTTTTGGAAGCAAATTTGCAATTTTCCAACAGGATGTTTCGTATTCAACACCCATTATTCTCATCAACCCGGAGAGCATTGGTTGGCTGTGTACGCTAATGATTCAGAGGTGGATTTTTTTGACTCGTTTGGACGTTCTGTTTCCTTTTATCCGGATGTAAATGAAATACTAAGTATTCATGGAGGATATGAAACAATACAAAGTAATGAAACACAACTACAAAGTTTTTTGTCAACTGTATGTGGCGATTATTGTGTATACTTTTGTTTACTGAGAAGTAGAGGGTGGAGTATGGATGAAATTGTTAGAAGTTTACGAGATATAGGAGATAGTGAGATGAGAGATCACTCAATACGGAGATTCATCATACAGACATATCCTAACTTCGAGTTCATTCAAGATAATGCAGTAGAAGGGATAGATGGAGTACATATACAAGGAACTAATTTACTAAGTAAATTGTTAAAATAGATTATTATACTTGATTTTTATTTGTTATAATAAATAAAATGAATAAAATACAACTTATCTCATTATTTTGCGCTAAACACTACAGAACCTATAAAAACTATTATTTTGTAATGTTTCAAGCAAGAAATAAATAAGTTCTTCTCATTTTCTTCCTCAGGAGCGCTCTTTAGCTATATCTAAAAGACATAGTAACTAATGACTCTATCATACATAGTTATATGAATTAATTTCACAAAAAAATACTTCGGTGCTTTTTTTTAAAATAGATATAAAACTTACCATCATCGAAGACGAGTCACATCCTTTGTGTTATCGATTAAGACTTCGATGTACTGTTCTGGACAATTCTCTTTTTCATTTTCATCAAAGTAGGAGAGACAGCTGTGTTGCAGCGAAGTATCAAACAGTTCTGAGGTTTGAATGAAAGCTTGAAGAGCCGAGAGTAGAATGATATCATAGGAAATCATGTTGTTCGTATTTTGTCTTAGTCCTTTGAATACGATTACACCGCTTTTTTCAGCCACCACAGATGAAGCTATTTGAGCAGGGATGCTAAGATCTCCAATCAATAGCTCTCCATTCACCATGCATCTGTAATTAGCCACTATAATATCGGCAGTCTTGTTCCAACGAGTATCACATTTTCTTAGCATTCCAGGATTCTCATAAGCTATAACACTTCCTGTAGGAAAATCGTGTAAGTGAGCGACAGTGAAATAAGCCTGTATTTGTCTCAAACTCTTGTTGTACAATGAGTTGAATGGATCGTTGATCTTTCGATTACACCCTTGAGATTCAGCAGTACGAAAAATCGCATCTCCTGTCTTTCCTTCTCCCATATAAATTAAAACAATTGGACATGTTTGCTTAGCTTTATTAACAAGCAGTCCTATTTCGGTTGAAACATCACTCTTCACCCGAGTTCTCTTTTTATCCTTTCGGTAGTTGTAAATGATGACACACTTTGATTCATCACGGAATTCAACAGACAACACCTCCATAACCGTTGGTACTGGTAGTTCGCATATTTCCATGGACTCTTCAAGTTTTTCTAGACTATCTGGAGAGAGAGAGTTTATTAACCCGGCGCTCTTGTAGGTGAGAGTGGTTAGTTCATTACTTCCAGCATCTTGAAAGGGTATTCTGACGTGACGAAAAAGCGTTTTGTCTCCAACAGTCGACAAAGCTGGTTTTTTGCACTTCAAGCCAGTTTCAATATCATCTTTTGTCAAATCAATGAAAGATCGTTTCCTCATCGATGTTCTTTTTGAAGACAGCTTGTTAGTAGGAGATGTGAATGAAGTAAAATCTTGTTGGGATTCTGGTTCATCAACCACCAATTGACTTTCTGCCATATCAAAGATAGGAGAAGGTGATGGGGAAAGGGTTTGCTGAGATCCTGCTTCTTCATTCATCGGTTGACTTCCTTCGTCTTGAGTATTCATTCTAAAAAAACAAAACATTTTGTTTAATTTTTCGTAATTAATTTTAAAAGATCATAAAGATCATAAACCTTCAGCTAGTAGTGTTAGCTAACAAAAAATAAATATTTTTACTCTTACCTTTATAAAGAAGATGAGCTCCTAGTTGTTGCAATGAAAGATTTAGTAGATGTTGCTTCTCCGCTAGCCGTTGTAGAACTGGATGCTTTCTGTGTGAAAACAGTGGCTCTTAAATAGGTAAAGTTGCACTGATTAAATCCTATGAATCAACATTTTTTCACGCGAATACATCCCAATGCTTTCGCGGGAATAAATAATTTATTTTCACGCGAATGGAAACCGTTGCTTTCGCGGGAATAACAATTTTATTTTCACACGAATACAAACCAATGCTTTCGCGGGAATAAATAATTTTGTTTCACGCGAATAGAAACCGTTGCTTTCGCGGGAATAAACATTTTATTTTCACGCGAATACAAACCAATGTTTTCGCGGGAATAAATAATTTATTTTCACGCGAATGGAAACCGTTGCTTTCGCGGGAATAAACATTTTATTTTCACGCGAATACAAACCAATGTTTTCGCGGGAATAAATAATTTATTTTCACGCGAATGGAAACCGTTGCTTTCGCGGGAATAAACGTTTTATTTTCACGCGAATACAAACCAATGTTTTCGCGGGAATAAATAATTTATTTTCACGCGAATACAAACCAATGCTTTCGCGGGAATAAACATTTTATTTTCACGCGAATACAAACCAATGTTTTCGCGGGAATAAATAATTTATTTTCACGCGAATACAAACCAATGCTTTCGCGGGAATAAATAATTTTATTTTCACGCGAATGGAAACCATTGCTTTCGCGGGAATAAAAATTTTATTTTCACGCGAATACAAACCAATGCTTTCGCGGGAATATATAATTTATTTTCACGCGAATGGAAACCGTTGCTTTCGCGGGAATGAAATTTTTTATTTTCACGCGAATAAAACAGGAATATTTCACGCTAATAACACTATTCTGATAGAGTTTTCGCGTGAGTGTTTTTAATGGCTATAAGCTAAATGAGTAGGAGTGGCTTATACTATATAAGAACAGCTCTCTCTGCATAGAAATCATTCTCTCCAGCAATAAAACATCAACTACTACAGCTGATTTCATCAACTACTACAACTGATTTCATCAACTACTACAACTGATTTCATCAACTACTACAGCTGATTTCTTGGTGATAAGGTAAGAATTAATAGAAAAATTATTTAATAAAAGTTAAAATGTAATTATTTTACAACACTGTTTAATCATCATATACTAATACTTAACATTTTATTTTAGTTCATTATGAGTTCAAAAAGATACACAATCAAAGACTACCTTCCAAAGATATATCATAGCTATATTAAAGAAAATGTTGAAGTACAGGAAAAGATTGGATATCGCTTGACATTACAAGCTATATTATTATGTATGACACAGCATTTGCTAACTGTAGCTTCTTTACATGGAGAACTTCACCGGTACAATACCGGCCATACACTACACATAAATACGTTGACAATTCAGTAGAAGTATTTAAGCATATGACTAAAAACAATTTTCAAACAGTTGTAAAAATGTCAAAAACTGTCAGTATTAATGATTACTTAAAGAAAATTCAAAGAAAAGTGTGGAATAAAGAGCTCACTCAAAAATTGATTTCAATACAATGGACTACTGAATTATTATATCATTTTCAATCAGATATATGTAGATACATACAAACGGATGAAAATCTCTCATCATCCATTTTTTCATTTGAAATGATATTGGAACTATTTCAAGCTCACAATATTTAATATGTTCTCTTTATGTATCCCTACTTATTATACAATAAATGTATATATTCACATATTGTTTCATTTTTAATCAATGTATTTATTCAATGTAGATGTATCTCCTCTCTCCTCTCTCTCCTCTTTTCCTCTCTCCTCTCTCTCAAGATACCATATGAGTTCGAATTATGTATAGAATTATCAAAACTTAAATGCCATACATTCAAAATCTATATGCCATATAAGTTCAAATTAAGTAAAAAATAATCAAAACTCAAATGCCACTTAAATGCCACTTAAATGCCACTCGAATGCCCCTCAAATAAAATGCAATATAAACACGGCGAATTCATCCAACGCCGTAACCCATTGTATCACCTCAAGATCAGATCCACAAAAAAACACTTGGTAGGGAGATCTGCTCATATATTACTACTACTGTTAGCTAAAATATGGAATGTCCGCATTTGCCTAGACCTCTCTTCTTTGGCGCAGCCAATTTCTTTCTCCTCTTGACACTATCCGAATGCACTGCGCCAAGCACATCCCCTCCAAGATCGTCGAGCTCCGCCAATCCTCTCTTCTTTGCAGAGGATCCAAAACTGTGTTTGTCGATGACGACATGTGCTGCATTGCTACCTATAGGCAGCGCTGTCTTACCCAGGCTTATCGCTTCTCTCTTCAGGAGAGGCGTTGCCGATTTGAGGATAGTTGGGAAAATGCTACCGAGTCCATTGCCCCTCATATCAAGCATCACTCGACGTCCGCGATACACTCTGATTCCATTTCCAGCTTACATTTTGTAGTACTCCTCAAAAAATCTTCCAAGACCTTGGGGGTGTAGCATACCAAACTCATTGTGTCTTTCTTTCTCTAAAGTGAAATGCCTACACGACTTTTCACCATCAAATGAAATGTGCTCGCCGTCGATGCCCGTTATAAGCACTTGGATGAGATCACTATTCAGCGATGTTGCATTGACATAGTGTGGGTTGTTAAATTCTAGGTACACGACGGTATTCTTTTTCCCTTGCACCAATACTATACTCTTAGCAAAGGCGCATTTGTATCGCCTACCATCCTATTGTCAACAATGTTTGAATAGATGTATAAAGACGTTAGATTGCAAATTGTATCGAGTGATGTGACATTGTTGTATCTACCACGGGATACATGGTTTTTCCACTCGGCTCGAATTCAAATATGTAGGCCCGGTCTTTGGAAAAACTCAGCGTTGTATTGGGATTGCTGTTGGTCAGTCAACTTATGTTGGTTACTTTTTCGTAGGAGATGGCAAACTTTTTGCCTAAACTCATTTCACGCATTCTCTTTCATATAATCTCCTCCAACTCTTCCACACTATCATATCTCCAGTTGCTGATTAGGATGAATGGCTTTTCGCTTCTGCCGGAGACATTAGTCTTTTCTAGATATTTTTTATCCTCGTCACTCTTTTCCAAGTATTAGAATACATTATATCTAGCAGAGCTACCTCCCATTCAGCTCCAATGATGTCCAGATATTGTGAGAAGAGAAACAATTTACAACAACAAAAAACTTAAGCTGAAAGCTCAGCACACACACATATAGAATATCAAGAAGAGTAAATGGGAACAACTCAAAAGAAAATGCCAAAGTGTTGTACACAATCAGAATTGCAAAGTGCTGACAAGCTTGGAAACTTGGAAATTTGGGAATCCAAGTTAATTTTAAATAAAAATGATGACAGACGATGCAATATTCAGCCAATAGAAGCAGGGTAACAAAACCATATATAAGGAGCAGCTCAGCTACATTGACAGGCAGTTCAACTCAAGAGAGCATTAAGTGAGGAGCTTTTATAAGGGCTGGAATTTCAGGAAAGGAAGAAACTGCTGGATTTTCTCTATTGGACTTAGGAAAGTAACAGTCGAGGAGCCACAGAATGGATGGGATTTGAAGGAGAAACAGGAGCTACAGGATTACGCATAGAGGAACGGAACACATTAGTGGTAAGCGGTTAGCAAAACATTGGAAGACATTAGCGCAGTCGACCCTTTCTTTTATTGTTTACATTTAGATTGTTGTATTGAATAGACATCGTACATACCCAATTATTGATATACTGTTTGTTTAGATACAGCCTTTACGATCAAGCATTTATCTTCATAAAACAACAGTAACTGACACCAAATTCCTTTACGGTTTGGTGGGGTCCTGGAGGCAAAAAGCTGAAATTTTTGGTTTGACTGGTCATTTGGGGTAAACTCACTTTCTTGAACGTGGGTTTGCTGGGCTCAATTATAAATAAGAATATTAACTCAATTATAAATAATAATACTAATTCAATTACAATCATATCATATTAACTCATTTATAAATAAATCATATTGATTTCATCATGTGAATATTCCCATTGAACAAACTATAAATAGTAAAGTAATCAGAAAACCACCAAAAAGATTTTATTTATTTATCAGTTTAAATTTGTTTACATATTAACCTCACCGATATTACTGATATTGATTAGTCAGTCAGACAGGTTGTTTTGACAACCAAAAATTAATATTAGAGGACAACCCAAGAGAATATTTTACTTTAGTTATCAGTTTAATCTTTGTTTACAAATTAATCCCATTGGTGTTATTGATATTGGCGAGTCAGTCACACAAGTTGCTTTGACAACCATCTGCAGTGGACTGTTGTATAGCACTGATAGAAACAGCACAGTTGTTCATTGTTTACGAATTGTTTTGTATATATTTCTATTGTCAGGAGGGTAGGGACAGGCCAAATACTCGTAACTCATTAGTCTCAGTCTAAGACTGTTACAAACGGCTACTGAGTGCCCGTAACAAATTAGAAATACAGTCTTCTGGCTTACGATCTCATCAGCTAGCAGTTTGACTTATTACTGTTTACCAAATTTTATTATTATTTAGTTTTATTAATTCCCGTTTTATCACATTTATTGAGTTTACCCAATCTACCTTCTGACAATATGTATATAGTCTCACTGTAAAATCGAAGTTGGTGTTGTCAGAAAATTCTTCACCTTTAGAGTTCGAGGGCAAGGTTATCAGCATCGACATTTTGCTGTCATATGATGGAGGCAGTGAGAGTTCGTTCCTTATAAGCTATTCATCCATCCACTCATTGAACTTTCTCCATAGCCCGACAACTTGAACAGTATCTGTCTATCACCTCTCCACATTCTGCTTCCCAATATCTTTTTGATTCTGTAAGTTAACGGTTTTTTTACTTTTTGCAATTAATTTTTGTAAAAGATTTTCTCGATCCTTTCTTTGGCCAGATCTTTTACCCTGTATCCAATATGTTTTTCGTGGGTAAGCACGTCGGTGATTATAAAGGCCTCGACGGTTCAATTCAGAGTGTATTCTCTCTCAAAAGTCCCTCTCACTTTGCTAGTTCTCACATAATCTCCAACTTTCAACTTAGGTTCTTCAGCCGTGCTGTGTTCACCTCCTTGTACACTCGACTCCACACGAGTTCTCGGTTTTGAAAACTTACATCGTTCGGTCTCATACCTATGGTGGTGTGAATAGTGTCGTTGTACACGCTAACCATCCAGGTAAAACATCAATGTGTCTGTCATCATCTTTGTGCACCAGATGTTGGTAAATCTTGTCTTTCAAAGTTCTGTTAAAGCGCTCCACCATCAAAGCCTTTATATCGTTTTGTTTTTGGTTGTAAAATGCCTGATCTTTTCTTCAGCCCGCAGGCTCTTGACATGCTGATTGTCAAACTCTTTACCTTTACCCTATTGTAAAGCCTTGTAGATTTCTTCATCCAGCATCCTTCTTAAACCTCTGGCTACAATGTGACCAGCTTTGGAGATCAGTAGAACAGTCCAACCTTTTCTCGATAGAGAATTGACGGCTGTGAGTAAAAATGCTGTGTCATCGTTTTCTTCTTTTTGGGAACAGGCATCCATCAAATCTATTTGAAGCTGCTCTCCTATTCCATCTACAATTGCGGGGTGGCGCTTAGACTTAGTCATCACTTTTTATGCAGTGTTAGGCATCCTCTCCGTTCAACCATTTGTGAATTTTTTTTTCTTCCTCTTGTTTTCTATGAGCTTGCAGCAAAACTCTAGCTCCTTGCAGAGGCGTGTGCATGCGGGATTGTAATACAACTCTTTTCACACGTCGACGTGCATTCTCAAGTTCCCAGACTGAACAAAGATCTTCCCTTACATGTTTGTCGTGGTGATCTCCTGACAATTATGATCCCTTGATCCGATTCTGTATTGGTTAGAACGTCTCACAACAAAGTTATCAGAGATCCTAGGACTTACCCATCTGTCTCCGATTTTGAGAGCGTCCTTATCAAATCTTGCTCGACAATTTTTGCTCTAGTGTTCCAACATTCTGACACCAATCACTCTATCGCCTTTCTTAATGCCATGCTGGATATTTTTTTCTTAAATTCTTCTAAACGCTCCTTCATACCCTCGTCATCACCTTCTCCGCTATCAACATTCTCAATATCAACCATAGACAAGTAATCGGTATCAAACAATTTTTTTTTATCAATGGTTTCTAAGTAACATCTAACACGGAGCTGGAGGGAGTAGGCTCGATTGGTGAAGAGTCGAATCTGTCATCGATGATCATACTATTAGCTAAGGGTTATTCAGGATGTGACTTTGGCTTTTTTTGACAAGAGACCAGTGATTCATACGATGGTGACTGTTTTTAATTTTTTCTAACATAGCTCAAATAGCTACCCATGTTTTGGATGCTTTTGTCTAACTTTTCGTAATAGAACAAATCGGATTCACAAGACATTTCAAACAAAGCATCTCGCTTTCTCTTCATATCTCTCATCGTTACATCTTTCATAGGGTTGTAATATGGAGTAGGAGCGTTTTTATTTTCCTTTGTTGCTTTATCATTGCCAAATTTTTTCATTAATCTATCGTACTCATTTTACGACACTAGAAAATAACATCTAAAAATGTCAAAGGTTGGAGACTCATGGCTTTATTGGTTTTATTGACGATAAAACGGGTACAACTGGTGTTACTATAGCATCCAAAAGATTGCCTCTACCAGTCTGAGTCAAAATTCTACGCTTATCTCCAACGTTGCCGATTAGTTTTCGCAGTACCTTCATGTAGCGCTGCAACTCAAGAAATTGTTTCAATTTTAGAGGAACATCACCTAATATAATATTTTTAACACTTTCTATCAACGATTGAAACAGATCCGAGTTGGCCTTTTCAACTATAGCAATTTTTCTTCTTTTACTCAAGTCATCCAGAGCTAAAATAGCCATTTTATTCCTCATCATTCTAATTGGAGATGCTCATCTTCCTCCTCCGATTGATAGAGTGTTTAGTATACCGGGAACTACTGTGTTGATGATAAGACTTAGTAGGGCAGCTATAAATCCTCCTTTTTGCAGCACAACTTTTTTATCTACTATCGTTGGTTTCCTAACCAAACTAGCAACATTTTTTGCACTTTGTGGCAACTAATTACACTGAGCAGTTGACAATGGTATCGTTCCATTTATAATAGCTTTAGCTCATTCCATTAAAGCCATAATAAAATCTTTATTTTTGCATTAGCTATTACAGACTTCTGAATCGAAACGGATGCAGTGTTGAGTGATTACAACAGCACCGGATTTCTTCTCAATTTTTGTTGCAGAGTTTTAGTCATTATATTAGCAACGTGATATGCAAATGAATAACAAAAGATAAATCAAATAGCAATTATGTTATATGATTTTACTTGGGTGCATCTAATATCATAGGTTGATCTGATGTACAGTTTCCCAATAGTCTGTGATGATCATCCATTTTCTGAGTCCTGTCTATTTGTAGAAAAGAGTAAGGCTTCTTTGTTGCTTGTTCAAAGGCTTCTTGTACATATTTTGTCCTTCCAGGAAAGCATTGACAAGCCAAATAGGTATACAAAGAGGCGTCTCTAAGATTTTTAAAAAGAAACAAATATTGCCTATTCAAGGAAATTGTACGATTTTCCTTAAAAAACAGTTTCTGAACCACAAAAAAGACACTTATGTTCAAGTGATGACTATGTTTTGTATACAAAGCTTTAGCATAGGCTTTACCAAAAACTTCATCCATCAACCACCTGTTTTGTCCATCTCTGGGAAAATCATCATTATATCTATCATTCCCTCATGAAACATCACCCTGGTTACATTGTCAAATGCTTTTTGATAGTTTGCATAACGGTAAGGTATTATAACTGGTGGAGCATAAGCTATAGTCTGACTAGCTTCAATCATTCGTAAAATCGCTTGAGTCTTCCCTGAACCAGTAGGACCCGCAATCATCGCCGTAAAAGGGGAGCGCATCCTTGTGTCAAATCCTTCAGCATTACCATCCACGATGAATTGGATGTTCGTCATCTGCCAATAGTTTTATTTATGATTTGATTGGGAAAGGTTCTTGCCTTTTGTATTTTTTTGACAGCGCTTTCATAAATACTAAACTCTGTAACACCCCCAAAAGTAGAAAATCCAATGAAAAATACCAATATCATCCTAACTATTAGAAGTTTTCGTTCCAGACTTGGCAAAACATCTACAATTTCATTCGTAGTACCATCAACATTATCGCTTTCATTCATCACTCTCTTTTCCACATCTTCCTCAGTCAACATCTTGCCTATTAATAGCATTATAATAACACAACACTTAGTTTTTGTACATTACTGAACTCCACAATCTCAATCACCACACAAACCCTAATATAAACAACCCCTGCTCAATAAATACTTAGTTAATCACACAATTACAACAAAATTAAACACAACAAAATTAGTGCACAAAAGTAACTTTCAGGTTCTCTTGGTACCTGGTGCTCAAAAAGACACTTGGAACCAAGAGAACCTTTTTGTCCGTAAAAACACCATGACAGAGATCTGGTCCTATCTTCCTACTCCTATTTGACACTCAAATCATCAAGTATTAACAAACTGTGTTTTTGTGATAACTTTCGTTTGGGGACATTATGTCAAAGTTAAACCTCAAACCTATATAAAATTTATTGTAACTATGCCTAACTAAGCATCAACAAGCAGACATGAGCCAAGTCTTTAGAGTCTATTCAGTGCTTGCAGGAACATTCAGGATAGCTCAAAAAGAGGTGAGAGAAGGAAGGGGAGAGGTCAGAGAGCTCTATAAGCCTTAGGATTCAATGAAATTACTGTCTAGCAGACAAGTAGCCTGGCTGTAGCCATTGTCCCTAAATTGTGCATACAGTTGTGGTATCAGACACTGTAGTGGATTTTGGGGGCTGAAAACCCACTAGCTGAGGTCGGTAGCTTGCTGCCACCAGTTGTTATATTTCACCTGCTACAACAGCAGGGTCGGTATGCCACCGAGATAGAGTATCAACTCTACAACCAGAACAGAGCCCTCGGCTCAAACACATTACTCAGTGCTATCGAGTAATTAGCCATTTATTCCTCCAGAATAAATACGAGTTAGGTAAAAGGCACAAACAATACAATGACACAAACACTAACTGACACAAATGGTAAATGTTCTGCCTTTTATAGGCATCTCACAGGAAGTCACAGGAAGTGATCTTTGTCACAACCAATCACAATAGCATAATAGATAATCAACCAATATACAGTCTTATAATAATAGATAGCGAATCACATGGCTAAGATAAATATGGTGCCATCAAATGTAGGAGGGGTTATCAGGTAACTGTCCAATCAACGGCTTATGCACTTCCTGTCCCGCCTCTGCAGCCTTTGTATCCGCTCCTCTTCCAGTTTAGGGGTAGCTATGTCCTAGATTCGTCTTCCTGAGTCTTTTAAGATACTTTGTGGTTCTCAGGCTATGGTGATTCATTTCCTGCCGGCCCGGCAAGGTAGGCATTGCCCTATACAGGGTCGGTATAGTCCTATACAGGGTCGGCACTGTGCTTAGATGCAGGGTCGGTCAATCCGGTATGATTGATCCGACCGTTTCTGTGTCTAGCTATTAGTATAGGGTGCTAGACTTAATGATACTAAGATGCGCAGGAGTGTATGCTATGAAAATCCACAACAACACCCACAACCTAGCATTTGCTGACGTCTGTTGATTTAATAAAAAAATGCAGCTCGACTGGTGCTGGTCGGGCATTGCCGCAAAATTATGAAAGATTGTATAGTTGTGCAACGTGCGCCTTTATCATTTAAGCAAATAAAGTAACATATGGACAAACAGGCGTTTTTATGTTTAGATATATAGGTACTGTATAGTACATATATAATGCTGTTAACTAATTTTACCTGCTCACAAACTCGCCGAAATTGTAGGCCTGGTTGTCGTCAAAATTGTTACTGCCAACAACAAACAGTAACCAAGGCTAATAATTCATTGTGGTTTCACATTCTGGCCTTCAGTAAACAAGAATTCTTGCTTCAGTGAACATGCTTTTATATTTCTAGATACACAAAAATGCTAGCCCTTTCAACTGCAGCAGCTTATTACTACGTAATATTTTAACTGACAAAAAATAAATAACAGCTTAATGTAATTTATCGATGCTAATTGATGATGTTAATAGTACCAAAACCAATACTGTTATTGACTTATTATATTATCTATTCTTGTTTTTTTCAGTTTTTAAACACAACAATAACGATTTTGAGTTATAATAATAATGATAACATTATTAATTAATAAATAATAATGCTGCTATTAATATTTATTACATCAGCTCCGAAAAGTAATGCTAAAAGTTTATCCATTGTTATTTATTATTAGATGGATGTGACTAATGCATAATATTAAATATTATCATAATGATTACACTAAAATTGACTATCACTATAATCACATTTACAATAGTGAAAGTTGAGCAATCCAGAAAATAAGTAGTAAGGAGTTTAGTAATAATTGAAAATGATCATTATTTACACTAATGATGCTAACAACTGCTGGTGTATAATGAATGCAAAAAGCTATCACTAAGAAATCACAGCCATTAATCAAATTCCCAGCCATAAATATATTCAACAACTTGTTTCCCCGGCAGCTAATGCTAATCAGTCGTTGTTCAGGCCCAATTTCTGATACAGTAAATACGTTTCTTGTTGAAAGATGCAAAGATGCTGAAACTTATGTAAAAAATATTTTGCTTTTTAGCATGAGTTCACTGACACGGTTGAAAAGCTTGTACCTGAGCTATAACAATTTCTCCAGTGGCCTCCCTGATGTTGTTGGCAAATTGAATGCTATGGAAAAGCTTATGCTAGACAGCTGCCGTCTATCAGACCTCCCACAGAGGTATTTGGTTATGCTCTATTTTACATCATCAATGAAATCAGTAGAAACAGAAAAGGGTATATAATTAACATGAAATGTCAACTTTTGATGAGATAAAAATGGTTGGTTATGTAATAGTTCACAGAATTGGTTTGCTGAATCATTACACAACTGCGGGTAAAAACATTGTTTAAATAGCAAAGAGGTTTTTCATATTACAAAAGCATATTTTGCTTACACTTGACAGTCAATTCTCACATAAAGCTAGTTATTGGTTTTAAAAGTTTTAAACATTATATAGTACGACCATTTTCCTATTAAAAACATTCTCAATTCATTTTTAGAAAACAACATTTGTAAAAGATATAACTGAGACATTTCTTTAAACGAGGTTTTTTGATTAGTATTTAACGAAAAAGATAGTTGAGCAACAAGTTCTATTCATAAAAATAAATATTCATAAACATACAGCTTCAGCAATTTGAAACAACTCAAAGAGCTGTATCTGTCTTCCAATCATTTCAACCATGGACCTCCAAATGTGATAGGACAGCTAAAGTCATTGAAAGTACTGTGGATGGATGGCTGCGAGCTTACACACCTTTCACAGAGGTGAGAGCTGCCAAGCTAATAAAATATCTTTTGGATGACTTTCGCTGCAAATAATAAAGCAGTAGCCAGCAATAATTAGATTTAGATTACTAATTGTATTATTACCAAATTAATAATTGTTTAGATGGCTACTGTAAGTTAACATTTGCATGTACTTGAGAAATTTTTTTTTAGATAATTTTGCTATCATTTTTAAATCGATGAAAGCTCGAAAGAATGGTTATACTCAAATTTTTTGTTTATTATGTTTTTTAAGCAGTGAATGTTATAAACAACATAATCTGTTTTGAATGCGCATACATATTTCTCTGCATTATTAAAGCTTCTGCAAACTGGCTCAACTAAAGGAGTTACATCTCGGCTCAAACAACTTCAGTGGACAATTCCCAACAGAGCTGTCAAAAATGAAGTCACTTATAGTGCTTGGGCTCAATAACTGCCAGCTGTCCAGTCTCCCAAAACGGTAGGAAAAAGCTAAAATGTTCATCATAACTCGTCTTAGTTTCTTGAATATTCTTAATTAACTTTATTGAGATCTTACAGATTTTGGCATTTTCTAAAATTATAGTCGATAATGATTAAATTTAAAAATATAACAGTGTTTTTAGAGATAGCTTTTCCAAAATGTAAAACATAAATTGGATAACGTTTTGGTGAACACATCCTTCCAGCTTTTGTTAAGTTTGCTCTACAGCCTGACCAGCTGATACAATTTTGGCTGTGAGCCAGGCATTTTTTGAAGGTAAATAGGAAGTCAATACCGGAGAATGGTAATTTTAATACTAATTTTATGTATTGATCCTCTACATTCAACTCATCCAAAAGTTCCTCAATGGTATTTTCCTTTCTTCTAGCTTTGTACTGAAAATATGGTACCTGTGTGAACTAAACAGCTGTATTAATTTCCAATATACCTTTGTTGGCTCAGGCTAGTTGACCAAAGTTGGGATTAAACTATCTTTTATTAGGAGTAATTCTATAAAAATTAGCTGATGTGAATAAACAAAAATAGATTTATAGTCATAGCCAGAACAGTTCATCAATCATTTATATGTCGGCCAAGCCTTGGATCTCGGGCTAAGAGAATGAGAAGGCAGCGAACACTCTCACAAGACAAGATAGGCCGGAAGGTTTAGAGACCCTTATCATTGCATCTTGTACTATTGTGTCCATTTAAAATAAATTGTGCACGTAAATAAATAATTTTGTAGAAATTTTGCACAATTAAATTTATCTATGGGATAAAAACTTATAATTGGTTCTTTTATTTGCAAGTAGTTGTGTTCATGTAAAGTACCATTTAGGGTTGATGCAGTAGTAAAATCCAGTTGCTATCCATTGCTAGTAGCATAATAGAAGCAGATCTGCATGCTGGTGTCTAAGGAAAATATGGTTCTCTTGATTCTAATTGCCTTTTTGAGCACCGGGTGTCCATGAGAACCGTTTAGGTACCTCTTTGTGTGCAGCAGGTGTTGATTGTCCCAGTTGATATTGTAATGCTTTTGTATTGAACATGATTATGATTATTATCAAAGTATTTATTGTGCAGCGGTTGTTTATATTGGGGTTTGTATCACAATTTCGATTGTTGGAATGATGTACGTTGGTTGCTCGTAGTATCTTTGATTTGCATTGTTGAGTTATATGAGGAAAAGTGCTATATAATAATTGTTACAAAATCCAAGGTTTAGTAAGATATTAGTACTAGATATGAATAAAGTTTGTAAGAACTTAATGAAGTGTTTATAGTAGTAAATAGAACTTAACAACAAACACTAAAAATAGTCTAACAGAAGTAGTTAACGCTAATAACTCCTTTGAACTCTGCATAGATGTCATTTATGAAATCGACAATATCCTGGTTTGTAATCGATTTCGACAACACTTCATCGTACTTTACTTGACTGCGATTTTGCTCCCGTTTTGCGCTGCTCAATGCAGAGAAGAAGAATACCCATTGTGATACATATTTCCATTGGAACTCTTTTTCTTCTCTTTGTAAATCAAGGCACTTGAAACCGAGAGAACAATCTTGTCCTTAGACACCAGTATGGAGATCTGCTCCTAGTATGCTACCAACGCTGATGGCAAAATAAAATATATTGTGCAATAATTATTATGTGGGATACACCTGGCAAAAACATGCACGTTTTTTTGCAACTGTGGTGGACTTTACCAGATACCAACATATTACTCCTACAAAAGAAGATCCCTCTGATAGTCTGCAGGCATCAGCCAAGCCTGATTGAGCAATCCAGCCACACCCGATGTTGATAGCAATCACAATAACAGCTAAAACAGCTATAAAATAGATAGTTATTGCTATAGCAGCTATAGTTGGAAAAACTTGGCCTATTCATGATGTAGATAATCCCAGTTTTCAAATGGTAGAGGTTGTCTCCAGAGGCATTAAACTTCACTTGAAGCAAGAATGCAGCTTTGCAACTTTCGCTGCCATAGCTATGTCAACAGAAATGTCTCTGATACTGCTGTGTAACACGAACATGCTGCTGCCGGGCATTTCTTTCATTTGGTACACGTATATTCAGTGGCTCTCCATAGTAGCAGGGTAATGTAATCTTCCATTGCCGGAGTAACCCACTTCAATATGTGTCACTGTGCAGGGTTCTGTTTGCCATCAGCTGAGCATGACGTAGTTGGCTCATCCTCGAATGTGGGGAGATTGGTGCTGACTCTTCCTGTTCTAGAGCAAGGAAAAGGAGAGGTTTGGCCATTACTAAGCATACTCTCAGTTTTGGCTTTACCTTAACTTTATATTGTGTCTCTTCTCCCTCCGTGGTGGATGTGGGTCCTTCTATAGGTAAGGCAGTGGTAGCAGTTGGGGCTGGACGTATCATGAAAGGTACAGGAGGTATCTTAAACAGCTCAACATTAGGCATGGCTAATAGTTCATCCTCAGTAGTCTCAACAGGAGGTTGATGGGCGGCAAGATCAACCTTTAGGAGTAACTACTCGTCGGTTAATAGCAGTCATACCGGCAGGTGCGGCTCATACAGCAGAAGTAGCTGTGCACAGCTTGCTGTCTCTTGAACGAATAATATGCTTGACTCTGCTGCATGGCCTCTAACTAGGCTGACTCATTTTCTTTGCAGTCACAGGAAGGAAGAGTTTAACAGGGGTACTAGAGGCAAAATTCTGAAATTCTTGGTGGCTGTCATGAGTAGAGCACTGTCAAAGAATAAATGAGGTAGGTAGAAGGGCTACTGGGGTTTTTTTCCACCAAACACGGCTTCCTAATTGCTAGTCATTTGGCAGATACAGCAATTTTAAGATTTTCCCTGGATTTTAAGGCTATTGCCTTGTTGCCGGTGCTCACTGGATTTGTGTGCGCCTGCCTTAGGAGAGCTTTATCATGGCATGATGTTGACTGTATCTGGCTAAGGAACTAACCCTTCTTCTCTAGACTAAGAAAATAATTTTTGCATGCCAGTAGCATAGCCAGCAGAGCCGTGGGGGTAGTTAATACTCTTCAGTCTGTATCTCTGACAATTTTTGGAGAAGTTCACCTGAAACAGGGCAATTTTGCATAAGTTTTGCTTGGTCATGGGAGACAGTTTAAGAGGAAATGCATCCCGATGTCGGGGGTACAGCTCATTTTCTTGCTTAAATGATGTTTTTCACTCAGTTTTGCTTCTAACAATCTAACATTGTCTCTCAACAGCCTCCCTTTCTTGCCAAAGCAGGGCAGTTCATATTCATCAATAATAATTGTGGAATCTTGAAATTGCATCAGCCACCCGTGGGCAATGAGGAACGGCATTCCTAAAATGGCATACTCATTTATTTGCTGACAGTACTGTTAACAACAGCTCAGATACCACGAAGCTGTAGTGACATCTTTATTGTTCTATAAAAGGGAGTTCTAGAGCGGTCAGCCATCAAGCCATGTGGCTCGCTATCCTTAGTTTTACCTTGACCCATTGTTGGAAGTGATGGTAACATGCCGTGACAGCAAGTTTGTGGTACATCTTGTGTCTATTAGTATGGATACTGGTTGTCCTTCATTCTTTCGTTGGCCGTTTTCCCTTTAGTGCAGATGCTTAGCTAGCTCTGGTGAACTACCAGCTCTGAAGGCACATTCTCTGCATGTGGCCAAGTTCTCGACAGTCTCAACATCGTGGTGTGGGTGTGATCTCCATGCAAGTTGTAGGTAGGGAGTACTTCTTCAAAGACTTGATATCCGCAGTCAAAGCCTGCTAGGTGTCCAGTATCATTGCAATGGTGTCTCTAGCAGCTCTAAGCGGTACGTTGTGTATGAGTTGAACTGGAGGACACTGTGGATTTGGTGTACACTTTCACTGTGAGCAGCATCTCTGTATCCTTCTTCCTCTTCTGACTGGTGTCCCATGATTTTTATATAAATAGGGTGCTCGTCATAAATAATCTAAACATGCAGATATTAATTACCTGCTCGTACTGCATCTGCAAGGTTTGCTGGCTGCATTGCCAGGTGATGCTCTTGCAGGTATGCATATTTTATTGTTGTGCTGAAGGTATCCAGCACCATCAGTTGTTTCAAATTTGGGGAAAGGTCATCTTATGCCACACAAACTAATCGGTAGGCTTCATTGGCATGTTCTTGGAGTATATTCTTAAACTGCCTATGAAGACTAGTGGGCCTTGAAGTCTCTTCTCTTTAGTTCAGTCTAAATAGTGCCTTCAAAGCAGTAAAACTTCCCTTCAAGTGTGGGGGCTTGCCACACTCTAGCATGCTTCTACATAGAAATTCTCTTAAGAGCAGTATAGCTATGTGTTCTGGCCACCCGTTGGCTTCAGCAACTTCAATGAACTTTGAGATAAAATATTCCACATCGACAGTACCTTTGTACTTTGATGCTTTGAACAGGTGTGGGTATTAGCAGGATGCGGCCACATAGCAGCTTGCAAAGCTTCCATCGGACGGTTCATCACATTGATATCTGGAGTTGCAGTGGGTGCTCTGCCAGCACTGCGGGCTCATGGGGGTGCCATTGTTACATCAAAAGGGGTAAATCAACTTGTGATGAACTGAATACAGAGTCAATATCAATATATGCATGGCAGATGTTGTGAATGCAGAGCTCTTATCAGTGAATGCAGGGCTGGAATTGCAGACGCAGGGCCAGTATGCCTGGTAGTTGGTCTGTATTAGGGAATACAGTGCTGGTATCAGTGCTGCAAGTGAAGTGAGACTCAACTCCAATACAGTTAACTGGGACAGAGATTGCAGTATGGAGTAAAACTCAACTAAGATGCAAGATTGTTTGGCTTGTGACCTTTACAAGTAAATTCAGTGTTGGTAATGATGCTGTCAGTGAAGTGGAGACTCTACGCCACGGTGGTTGGCTCCTGGAGGGCAGAGGGGAGACTCTACAGCGTCACAAGCGGAGCTTGACTAACTACCCAAGTTGACTTTTAGTTGAGTAGTGAGCCCGTGTTATTCAATACAAGGTTGGTATGCTGAGTCTGCAACTTGCAGGGCCTGGGTAGCATAGCTAAACAGTTTGAGAAACCTATCCCGCCATTGCAACCAATGTAGTGGATTTCGCCATCCACACGATGTAGCCACTGAACAACTTAACACTGGCAGACGCCCTGTCTAACGGCACTGCAGCTCAGTCAGCCTCTACAGGCTTGACTACCAACTATATCCTCTCACCAGAGAGTGCACAGGACTGGTATGGCTCCAACAAATGCTACGGAGGAGTTAACTCAACTCCGCAACTAATGATGAGTTTTCAGCTCAGATGTATAACTCAATGCTTTCAACCCTATACATTAATTCCTCCAATACAGCCTCAACAAGAGCAAAAAATAGCAGCAATGGCAATCTGTGAGTGAACAGTGGTAACAATGACCATAAATACAAGAAAGCTTGGCCTCTTATAGGCCATGTTACAGGAAGTGTACAGTAAGTCATCGGCCTACTCAGTTAGTAGACCAATGATACAATGCATCAAAAATGGGTGAGCGAATAAAACAACAGATTATAAATATCATGGAATGTCATATTGTAGTGCATTTTACCAATCACCACATGTGACCACTACTTAGCAATGGTCCCTTTGATAATCTGCAGGCATCAGACAAGCATACTTGAGCAATCAAACAAACCGGGATTGATTGCAGTTGCATTAATAGCGATGGAACAGGAATTTATTGCTACACCAGCCCTGCATCATTCTGTACCAGCACACAGTATTTACTACCTGGCCCGGCCCGGGCCGGCATCAAAATGGCTGACATAGCCTGAGGGAGAAAAAGTAGCCCAAGAATTTACATCACCCATATCCAAGAGCTAACTATCCTCAGAAGTCCAGAAAGTATGATCCAAGGCCGATAAAGACCAAGAACCTGCTGAGGAAAGCATACTTAACTATTACTGGCTAGAATGCCTACAGGCTCCGGCCCTCACTTCTGGGTGCCATCTAACTTTAACCTATTTACCTACCTTCCATTGGGCGTTATGTATATGTATCACTTTATTGGTTTATTTATGTTATTTTTGTATGTGGTTGGAGTGTTTGGTACATTAGGCCAAACGCTTCGTGTCACTGCCTGCGACTCTGCCTATAAAAAGCAGAGCTTTTTCATATATCATTGCGTTACCTGACAGCCTTGTATTGGATTGCCACCTTTGTATACTACTATGAATGAAGGTTATGTATCACTCGAAAGCACCAAGTATATTGTAGTAGTTTTCCACCTTCTACTACGACACAACGGTAACACTTCACAAACTTCTTCACTATAAGTCGGAGTCACTGCGATCTGACTTTAGCCAGCTTCACGGGGTCCTAGACCCAGACACAAAATGACAGAGTCCTCCTTAACAATATTTATTTCATAATCTATTTAGCAAGATTTAAGTGTATTTAGCAAGATCCGTCAGACTTCTGCTTCAACAGTGCAAACAAAGCTCCTTTTATTAGGGTGAACCAATCATACAATATAACAGTAAAAAGGCAACTATCAAAATACACAATACTGATTTGTACACAAAGCCAGCCAATAATAGCTGTAAGCACAGGTCAGCTTGTGCTGGGCATCTTTTCTCGCTCTTTTTTACTGGCTTTGCATTTTTTCACTCCTTATTAGGGCATCCTGGTACTTTTCCACTCCTTATTAGGGCATCCATCACTTAGCTTGTTCTCCTGGTTATTGTTCTCTTCTCATTCACTTTCTGAGGCAGGCATCCAGTCCCATAGGTTCCAGGCTATCTGATCCAACTTCTTTGTATACTGGCCCGGGGTAGCTGACCCGGGGTAGGTTCTATATGATGTATAGGGTCTATACAGGGTCGAGGTCCTTGGTATCCGTTTTCGTAGGGGAATTTGCATCGAGGCGGAAGAGGAAGGGGTTAGGGGTTATGTCTGACTGGTTAGTGGACAGGACAGTGGGTGGAGGGGGGTCTGGGGGTGGGGGGGAAGGGGGGTTGACTATCTCATGTAAATTGCTCACAATATGTTTGAGCCGAGGCCTCACTACAGTTGGTAAAGTAGAATACTCTCTTTACAACCAGTTGTTTATGCCATCCTGGCACGAGGTCACCTCTGGGGAGAGGTTGACTGTTCTTTGTCAGGCCTAGGAAGGCTGTCTGTCTAGTTGTGCCAGCAGACAAGCAGTTTGTGCGGTGACAACGCCTAACGGAAAGTAGTAGGGCATAAAAATCCGCTACAATATCATGCGCAAGGTTAAATGTAAACGGCACCCAGAATTGAAGGGTAAATTTACAGAGTTTACAGCCCATATAAACCGATGCTAGATGTCACTGGGTGTCTTGATAGGTCCTCGGTCTTTTATACAGCTTTTGGTCTTGAAGTACTGGTATTTGGAATCATCTAATAGATTGAGAGGGGCTTCTGAGGCCCTTAGGCTACCTTTTTTCTCTCAGGACATGGCAGTCATTTTGTGGCTGGCTCACCCAGGGCTGACGTCGGTACTGTGCCGGTATTAGTACATATGTAATCTAATGAGTGGTAACTATACCGCCTCATTCTGTGGCTTGCGCCATTGTTACATTAATTATAAGTGTGTCTGATGCCAAGCGGCCATCAGAGACACCTTCTTGACACAATGGTCATGACAGGGTTTTAACGAATTCCACCACAGTATTTACATCTATTATGCTTACTTCTCCATTGTGTCAATGCTGCATGTGATAGGAAGACTTAAATAATAAAGCCAAGTACTCCCTGTCACTTCCTGTAACTCAGCCTGTAAAAAACTGAATTTTTCATGAGTTCATTGCATTGTATCAAGTACTGATGTCATTATTTATTCTGGGTGCATACTACTCGAAAGCAATGAGTTGTATGTTTGAGCCAAGGGCTCACTCCAATTGTGAAGTAGAGGTTATCCTTTGCCGTAACTTGAAGTGCCATCCCAGCACGGGATCATCTTTGGAGAGGGATTTATTGCTGATTATCAGGCCTTGGAGGCTGACTGTGTTGTTGTGCAGACAGACAACAGTTTTGCCCGGTGACAACTGTCTAGTGGATAAGTTGTGACCTGCTAAAATCCTTTACACAACTCATACACGTTTTGCCCATCGTTTCACTTTTTGATAACTTCTTATCCTCCTATCTACCTCCCTGGTCAACGACCCTTATAAAGTCATCAACTGGCTGGTAAAAATTGCCAAGGAGAAGTGCTAGCCCATTAGTTTTAAAGTATTAAAGAGAGAGGGACACTTCCCAAGGCAAAGTCATGCCAAGATAAGTCAAGTCAAGGAAAATTCAAAGCTAGTAGAACCATTAAATAATTGTGATAGATTTTGGTGAGCATATTGCTGTAGAAACTTGCACCCAATGTATGCAAATGCATCTTGGTTATCCAGGTTAGCCCTTAGCAGTGTTAGAAGTATTATCAAAACAAATGGTTGTTTATGAACTATACTGCTATCTTGGTACTAGATAAAATAACGGGGCTGGTAATGGGCCAGTATTGGGCTGGCATGGCGTTTTGTAGGACTAGTGAGGCTTGCACAAGATGGCTGTCTTAGCCCAGAATCCTGAAACTAGCATGAGTGCTTCAGAGGCCTTAATCTAGGAGTTAATTACCTTTGAACCTCGAGAATGATGGATCCTAGACTAGGATTCTTGCGAGGTGCTGGGATTGCTAACATAAAGACATTCAACCTATTAACTCAGCCCACCTTCCACTGGTGCCATCTTTATTTAATCCTTCGCATTACCACTTTATTCGTCATTATTTATATCTACGCCTTTCTGTTTGTTATACTTACTTCCTTTGTGCCTGATTGGCTATATTGTTGTATAGGACATATATTTCCTGTGCTCCAGCCTTTTATAGGGCTTTCATTGTATACATTGAGCTTGTTTTTGCATTGCCTAAATTTTCTTGCCATTATATTGTGGTAGATTTTAGTGCACACTAGTAGTAAACAGATCGTTTACGCTAGAAACCTTGCGAGACAATGCGCTAGACTTTTGCCCACAGCGTTTGGCTAATAGCTGTTGGGTAGAAAGTCCTACTGTACCGGTGGCATAGTAAGCAGGGCCGGTATTGACCCCTGCAGGGTCGGTAGTGACCTCTACCGACCCGGTACAGCTGTACTGGGCCGGCACAAGATGGCCGCCTTAGAGGAGGATCCTCAAAAGTGTCTAAGAACTTAGTCAAGGTCGAGAACAGGAAGTACTCACCCTTAAACTACCAACTCCATGGACCTAACTCTACGTACAGCCTGGGAGCCCTGTAGGATCACTCATTGGACAATCAGGAGAAAGGACTCCGCCCTTAGCCACTTGGCACCTCCCTTTATTATTCACATTGCATTGTTGATTGGTTTGTTATTTATATAGTTAATGTAATTGGTTAATCTACTTCCTGTGCATTGACTGTTATATGTTTTGTGCTTGTCAGCTCTCCTATAAAAGGAGAGCACACACTGTTAATCTTTGCATTCATTACAATGTTGCCATGGCATATACTCTTATATTGCTAAACCCTAGAGGAATAATTACCCTCAGGACAGCTTAGAGAATAAAAGCCATTATTACAGACACTACTCTGTACTGTTTGTTTGAGCCATGGGCTCTTGCCTTACCGGGTAATTTGGTTGCCCTGCACAGTTGTCACTGTCGGTCAGCACAGTGTCCCCTCTGGAGGGAGGTAGAATACTCGAGATTAGTGGATGTCCGTGGTAACAGACCGGAATCCATTACAATATCCTCTAGTGGATAGCTAACCTAGAGCAAACAGAGTACAAATACATGTTATTGAAACTCAATAACTAGACTGATGTGTCTGAGCTGAAGGCTCTGTTTGGTTGTTAAAGTGGCACCAGCCACACCGGCAGTGTCTCCCCTGGAAAGAGGCACAATACTTGAGACTAGTACCATTGTGTGGTTAACAGACCTAAATCTACTACATGATTATTAAATATGGAGATTTAGAAAAAGGAGGTACCAGAGCCAAACCATTCTCAAGGCTAAAGGTGATCCAGACAGAGTAGGATGATTAGATAGCACCACCGTGCACTATTATTTATTCATTTTGCAGTAACATTTTATTGATAGTCAGTTTTATGTAATTATCTTGGTTCTTAAGTGTTAAAATGTTACCACTTTTTTCAATAGTTTCTTCTAACAATTTGTGAAGAAGGCTGAGCACCAGTATTGCTGAACAAAACACTTTTTGATCTCTTTTGGATTGCTATTTATCCAAATTCTAAAACAGCAATTGTTTATGATATAAAATTACTCACACCTTGTCTTTTTTATCTGAGTCTGCATGAAGCAGGAGCTTGCTGGTTCATTAAAGGAGATAGGTTGAAAACTGAGAATCCAGTGTAATACACTAGTTTCAAACCAGCTTAAAATCGGTAAACTCACTTAAGGGACCAAAACAGACAAGAAGTCCGAGCTCATAGTAGGAATGTGTAAAGAGAATATCAAGTGATTGGAGGCCTGTTGATTGTTGAATCAATTTGTCAATAAAACAAAGCCAGAAAAAGTGTACCAATTATGACTGTAGAGATTGTAAACATCTTCCATGGTAGGACTGAGCCAGGAAGGAAGAGCTATAAAATTAATATTGCTGCGTGGAACAATTATAGATAACAGGTAGACAACTTTCTTATCAGGTGATAATCTTGTAGAAGCAGCAAGTAGCCTGGTTGTGTCACTAGCTGGTCAAGTAAAATATACTACAGTTTTTTCACTGATTCATCTAACAACTTTTACTGCTACTGCATAAAAGAGCTGCTGGAAAATACTATCGCCAATACCCAGTTGTTTATAGGAAGATGTATTGTCATTTTAATAGTATTGACCACTGCCAGTCTGTTGAATTGAACTAAAACTACAATTAACTAATTTTAAAGCAGTACCAAATAGATCAAAATAAATTAATGTTATTTTGATAAGTTACTAAAAATGATACAAATATTTGTTATAGATGGAAATGTGCACTGAAACTGGAGGAATTGAATCTGGCAAAAAACCGGTTTGAGCTTCTTCCACCTATGGTATACACTATGGCTAATATGAAATCGCTAAATCTTTCATCTAATGTCAAATTGACTAGGATTGAAAAAAGCATCTTGAAGCTGCAGAATCTTGAGAAGCTTGATTGTCGCTCCTGCTCATCACTTCTATTCCCTCCCTATGTTGTATGCAAGCAAGGGATTTCTTCGGTACAAAAATATCTCATCGACCTTCAAGCTGACAAAGGAGTTGAGCGGTCCGAAGTGCCAGTGGCTGTTGTTGGGGCGACTCTCTCAGGAAAGAGCAGTATAATAAACAGTCTTCTTGCGGGGGAAAGAAGACTCACCGAAAGAGAAAAGAGCTCCGCATTTGATGAAACTACCAAAGTTTTTGAAGTGCAAAAGCTGGAGTTTGAAGATGCAAAAGTAAGACTCATAGATTATGGTGGTAACGATGCATACCATGTGAGTTACCAATTGGCTATCAGAGAACGTTGCATTCCTCTTCTAGTCGTAAACATTGCAGAGTTCAATGAAATGGCAGCTTCAAGGGGGTTTAAGGAAGCATCTTTGAGGCTTTGTTTTGATTGGCTTGCACATTTATATCTGCCATGTCCGGCACTAGGCCGTCCTTTGCTTGCTTTGACGCATACCGACAAACTGACAGAACAGAATGTGAAAAACTGTAGAAAAGAGCTTTTGAAGGAGTGCGAGCTAATTAGATCAGCAGTTCTAAAAGAGGAAAATGTATCCAGCCGAGAATTGATCCAAATACTTCATTTTGCCAATAAAGAACAGCCATTATTTCACCCTGATGACATTTTTGAATTCAGCAACGACCTCAAGGAAAAATCAAACATCAACAAACTGAAGGAAAAGTTGCAATACTGGTGTAGAGACTTCACAATTTGTCTTCCAAGGCTTTGGGAGGATGTAGAGATGTATGTCAACAAACAGAAAGACAAATCATTGGTTTCACGGTCTGAGGTTACTGATAAATTTCCTCTCACTGAGCCACTCACAATACTTCGTTTCATGCACGATACTGGAAAAATTCTCTGGTTTGAAAACTCTGAAACCTTATCAGAATACATTTTCCACAAAATAAAGGAGATAACGAAAATGATAAGCATCCTCTTTCACCATTCTGTTGATGAGTTGTGGGAGCAAAGAGTTCAAAGTTTTGAAAATTTAGAGTATAAAGGGAAGAAAATTGGAAAACACCGTTACGAGGCAATGGTAAAGCACTTTGTCAAAACTGGATTGCTCGAAGAACCTTTGTTAAATCACCTTCTCGAACTCGAATCAAGTTTCTCACCAGAAGTAAGCATGAAAGTGCTGAAGAGTTTTTTTATTTTGCATGGACCAATAAAGCATACTGGAGAATTTGGCCATCACATTCTTCCTCACTTTGCAAAAGAATACATGGATGATTCCTGGAAAAAAGATTTCTGGAAATCAGATGGATTAGTACCACTAAGACTGGATATTGTCTTGGGCGGTTTGTCTCTTCCCCAATATGCTTACCAGTTGATGACTGTAGATGTTCTAAACAATAGCGTTAGTGCGACTAACAATGTTGAGGTGAAAAAAAATGGAGCAATAATTTACCATGGTGATTGTACTACTCATCTTGTTCATGATCACAACTCAAGCACAGTTACTGTGCAAGTGTCATCCCCCATCAAACAGTTACATGTGTCCTGGGAACGTCTCATCAGCATTGAAAAAAGTCTCTTGAGTAAGCTTGATGAAGTATGGAAAGCATGCTATGCTGAAGTTCTCGTGTACTGTGCACAGTGTATTCTTTTGCGACATCTTGAACCAGCCTATGAGACTCAACCTGCATGGCTCATTACAGACGACGGAGCAAACACCATACCAACCATTTCATCACTAGAAAAAGTAGACTGCCCAAGCTGTAGCAACCAATCTCCTAGGCCCTCAGTACCCAAGCCTCTCAAGGTGCCATGTAAGTTACTTTTACTCAATTTTTTTAGTTAACCATTTACCATACACAAACCTAAATTTTCGTTCTATTTGCACAAGATTATGCACTACTTTGCTTTAATGAATTTAGTCAATCAACATATTTTAATTCTTTCTTTACCAAGTTTTTAAGCAAACTTACTGAGCTGAGACTTCCTCTGATGTATGTCTCTATCATTTGCCCTGTAGTGGTTTGAGTTCGGCCATGTTATTAAACAGAGTTTGGCCAGGTTATTAGACAGAGTTTGGCCATGTTATTAGCCACAGGTTGGCCATGTTATTAGCCAGAGATCTTGTTAATTCCTAGTTAATTTGCTGGTTGAATAATTAGTTTCAAATAATTTCTGTTTTCTAAAAACATAATCTATGTATTTATACAAATGTGAAAAATATCTGTCTGTCTGCTTCCCATTTCCAAAGGCAGTTAAACCACTATGTTGAGATAAATGAAAATTTCTATAAAATCATTCTATTCGACAAATTTGGTGTATGGGGGAATTTGAATTCGTCATTGGCTTTCAAATCAAGGATAATTGTCGATTTTATTTTTTTTTCAATAATGTAGGTAAAGTGACAAAACAGTAGCATCTTGTTAATACCCGGTAGTTCAATGCTAATCAAGCAGTTTGATGTTAGTTTATAATTCATGTTAGTTCCTTTCAGTATGCATAGTTGCAAAATTGTTTCGTAACTTCATGTTTGCAAGTCTTTGTCTCAGCAGTGACCGGAATGTGCCAGCACACCGTTTTTTGTTTGTTTCAATTTTCAAATTGAGCGGGGGAAAGGAAGTGGGTAAAGTTGGGTGTGATTAGAGCAAGGAAGAGGGTGAGAAGTAAAGCGAGCAAGAAGTGAAGGGGGAGGGGGAAGAGTCGGAAGGGGAGGGGGTGAGAATGAAATAGGCAAGTGAATTTGAATACAAAAAGTGATACTGCTAGCCTCTCGTAAATAAAAAGTAGTTTCAATCTTATTGTTTGACTGGTTTTTTCTAATCCAATTGCTGTACAGAATGAAATTTGTTCAGGTTTAAAAACTGTATTTCACTATTATAGAAACTGTAACCACGATTAATAAATGTGCCAAATTACAAAGCTAGAACAAGTTTAATATCTCTTTTGTTGCTACAATGAGAAACTTGAAAACTCAAACTTCTTAAAAGGTAACATATCTTGCTACTTTTTTCTTTTGAACTGAGTTGTGCCATTTTTAGTAAAAAAAAACTATAATAAAAAATGGCAACTTCATGTATGATAAAATATGAAATAAAAAACATTGAAAGAATTCAATAAAATTGCTTTGAGTTTTTAATTGATGCCTTAAAAGACAACATGGTATCAGTGGTGCAAATTTTAGCTCTATTTGCTCGTCAGTTGTTGTAAGGCAAAGCACCGAAAAATGTCTTTTTAGAACATTTTCAAAAATCAAATGTACAAAAATTTAAAACAATGAGAGTGAACTAGCTTTAAAGTCCAAATTGATGCTTTGGTATTCTATGTAAAATCAGTGAAACAATTTTTTGATGAATTGACACGTTGGTTTCTAATTCAGTTGGTTCCTAAATACAGGCTGCGTTTTGTTGAAAACTGCAACTTTTAAAAATTTTAAAGATGCCTCCTCTGAGTTGGCGTTGGAAAGGTTTACAGCAATAGACATCATCAGATCAGTAAAATTTACCACTATATAAAATTTTATCAATTTTTGTGAGTCAGTTTTTAGTTTTTCTGGGCCATTTATGGCCTCAAAAACTGAATTCAGACGTGTTTTTTTTATTTCTAATTAACTGTGATATGGTAAGTACTAATAGTTTGTGGTTATAAAATCAACTGTTTGAAGTAGTTGCCATATACTACACAACAAATTGTGACTCTACATATCACAATTTTTGAGGAGTGAAAAAGCAAAGTGCTAGCAAAGCACTGAAGAAAGCACAAGCAAAACAAAAATATTGTAGCAGATTTTTGCACACCTTGACAGACACAAGGATCACTTCACCAAACAGTCAAACTTTCTCCCTTCTCATATCTATGAGGTTCCCTCTGCTTCAGACCCACCACAGACGCTAACCATCTGGAGGAGAGTCAAATAGTATGTTTCCATGTCGTGACAAATTTGGCAATAAGTGTAGCGCCTAAGAAAATATGGCATAGTAACACTTTTGTCGCTACGCTTGTTCTCAAACTTAAACTCTATAAGATTTGTCTCTAAAACTTGACAACTTCTTTAACGACAAGTCAAGCACCAACAATTTATTGCACATACAATTCGACTGTTACCATTACCAAAATTGGCTCAATATTTTACGGCAATCACTGGTTTTAAAATTTTTAATGAAATTTTTCCTAGCTTTATTTCTGTTGATTTTACCACTAGTCGTAACTGCAATTTTAATTTACGTAACTGCAAGAAACTTTATGCCAACACACAAGCTGCAATAGAAACACATATATCTGCCACATTCAACCAACTGCCTACTTCTCTGAGAATCTCACAAACCCTGTCTGTTTTCAAATCAAATTTATTTAAATATCTTTTAAGTACCAATGGAGAATTATTTTAAATAAACTGTGTTTGAGTAGACTTCTTTATTTTTTGCGTTCATTTTATATTTCTGTTTTATTTTTGATTTTTCTTTTTCTTTTTCCTCTAGCTATGGCACTTTATGAAAAACCTTTCTGTACAATGATATTGATGCGAATAAAGTATTGTATATGTTTGGCAAAACTAAAGTCGAAAAACAAAGTCGAAGTCGAAAAATTAGGCATGCGTAATGAAGTAGGAAGTTGCTAACTATCCACTAGTGGTAGCAAGCATGGCAGCAAGCTGTGTAGTAATAACGCCAGCAATGGTTGTTTGTGTTTTTATACAATTGTTTATGGTGCAATACTGTGAGAGATTTATATAAAGTAGCCACCCCCCTCCCACCCCACTCACCCCCCACCCCATGCCCCCCCAACCCTTCTTGTCTACTGGCCCCCTACACATAACCTCCAACTCCTTCCCCTTCCGCCTACACGCAAACTACCCCCACGAAAGTGAATGCCAGAGACCTAGACCCTGTATAGGCACCATACAAAACATAGGAGTTACCCCGGGTCTAACCCGGGTCAGCTACCCCGGGCCTGGGTCAAAAGAAGATGGGAGAGATAGCCTGGGATCTATGGAACCCAATGCCCTAATCAAAAAGTGAATAGGAAGAATACAAAGACCAGGAGAGCAAGCTAAGTGCTGGACGTCCTAATAAGGAGTGGAAAAGACCCAAGCCAAAGAAAAGAGCGGCAAAAAGTGCCCAGCATAAATTGCCATGTGCTCGTTATTATGATTGGCTAAACTGTTTATGAAATTGTATTATGTATTGTGATTGCTGTATTGTTACTATTATGTTATATGATTGGTTCACCCTAATGAGGGGGTGAACTTTCCACTGTGCTCCTATAAAAGGAGCTTTGTTTGTGAGTTAGAATCAGAAGTCTAGTGGATTGTGTGTAGATACCCTTATATATTGCTAAATGGATTGTGTGTAAATATAATATTATTCGCAGAAATTCCGCCATTGTGTGTCTGGGTCTAGTACCCCGTCAGTTTATAAAGTTGATTCGGAGTGACTCCGAAATATATTTGAAGAAGTTGTTGGAGTGACCCCGCTGTGTCTGAGTAGCCAGAGCAAAACTACTACATTGGTGGCAGCAGTGGGATAGAAGCGAACAAGAAGACACAACGGAGAGAGAAGAAAGAAGTTGGAGCTATACAGACCCTGTATCACTCTGTATCCATTCCCTTCCCCCTACTCCGAAGCAATACAGACCCTGTATCACTCCGTATCCATTCCCTTCCCCCTACCCCGAAGCTATACAGACCCTGTATCTACCCCAAAGCTATACAGACCCTGTATCACTCCGTATCCATTCCCTTCCCCCTACCCCGAAGCTATACAGACCCTGTATCTACCCCGAAGCTATACAGACCCTGTATCACTCCGTATCCATTCCCTTCCCCCTCCTCCGAAGCTATACAGACCCTGTATCACTCCGTATCCATCCCCTCCCCCTACCCCGAAGTTATACAGTGCCGGTATAACCCCGTCTATTGTTTTTCCTTTACTAAAGGACTTCTTTGGTGCCACTAGCACCCTGTATAGTACCCCCTTCCCCTCCCAGCAGCAATCTCGGCATAGGACAACCCCCATACCCCACTTATTCCTTGCCAGATCAACCACTCCATACCACATAGCTTGCCATTGACCAAGAATGGCCACCCAAAGAGCTAGGAACGCTGGCAGGAACCCCGTAGGAGCTCAACCCACGGCAGCTCTAGAGCAGCTGACAGAAGCCCTGCAGAGTTTGATGCAACCACCCCAAAGGCCAACACAGACACTTTTTAAAGCCCCAAATATGACGGCACCGGCGACGCCGAGTACTTTATTACTCGATTCATTGAGGTAGCAGATGCCAATGACTGGGGCCAAGCCACTGCATTAATGCATCTCCGAGAGGCATTGAGAGATGATGCCCTTGAATGTGGTCGCCCCGCTCACGTAAAAGGCATCTTCTCTGCCTTACGTGCCCGATTTGGACTCACCCCAAAAGAAGCACAAGCAAAGCTGATTGTGCTACGACGCACTTCCAAGACCTCACTCCAGCAACACGCTATCGAGGTAAAGAAGCTGGTACGTGTTGCATATGACGACCTCCCTCCCAGAAGAGTCGATCGGATGGTTTTGGGAACTTTTGGCAGTACCATAGGCCACGCTTACCTGCAACGGCACTTGCTGGCGGTACAACCCCACGACCTCGAAGCAGCCGTCCAAGCGGGAAATGAGTATCTACAGATAAAAACTGGTTTTGAGGAGAAACCTTCGAGAGTGAGGTTGATAGAAGAGGAAGATGAGGAGTCGCTCCCACCCCCCCCCCCCCCCGAAAGTGGACCCACACTCACCACTCCCCCAAACCAGATCCACCAGGCAGCCACCATACCCAAAGACACTCTCTCCCTGTTGTTAAAAAACATGCAGATGCTGACAGAGGCCGTCAAACTCCAATCAGAAGAACTACAGAAAATGTACCAACAACCAAAACCCTCCTTTGCTGCCACCCCCCCCATACCCCCACACCCCATCACCTCCCCTCCAGTGATGGGGTTGCGGTGCCATTGGCCACCCCCAAAGGAACTGTCCCGTTAACCCCTGGCCATCTACCCCTGCTCCCCCAACCGTCAGCCAAAACACGGGCACCGCCCGCAGTAGGGAGACCGGTCCCTAACTGCCCCCGGGCCCCCCGGAACTATAAGAAAAAGGTTGCAGAGTTGGAACACCACAACCCTGTGGTACCAACCGTGCCTCCCAGAAAAGAGAGACAACCAGTTATACAGATGCTAGAGCCCCGGCAGCTACCCACCACCAACAGGTACACCCCTTTGCAAGAGTTGGAAGACTTTGAGTTTTATCCAGCTACACAGCACCCCAGCAGTCAGACTACGCCAGTTTGTTGTCCTATGCCACTGCACGCTGCATACTCCCCCCGTCCCCATAGGCAACAAACCACTGTTCAAGCCAGTCGTGGTCACGAAGTACACTACCCCATGGAGGAAGCTGCACGAAGCATTCTCCGTCGTCACTCAACTCTGCCAACAGATGAACAGCTGTCTCGCCCTCGAGAATGACGCCCCCCTGCCCCCAGGCCCTCAGCTGTCAAGCCAGCCACCCTCTTATACCCCCCACCAGAGCGCCCTTACCAGGCCAGTTATTTCCTCCCAGGCCGAATAGAAGGAAAGCCAGTGTTAGTGCTCATCGACACCGGGTGCACTACTAATTTGTTGTCACAACATCTCTTCAATCGGTTGTCTCCTGCCACTAAAAACTCCCTCCAAGAAGGAGACTTGCATGGTATCTTAGCAGACGGATCGCATATTCCTTTCTTTGGCACGATCCACTTGCCCATTTGTCTTCGAGACCTCAAGACAGAAGCCACCTTCGTGGTGGGACAGATAAATAATGATGCCATCCTGGGAATGCCTTTCCTCACCACTCACCAGTGCCACATGAAGTTTGATCAATCAATCGTTGTAATTAACGGTCAGGAACTTGCATGCACTGATCAACAAGGCAGGATGCTCACAACGGATGTACAAGTGATAAGAGATACCCACCTCCCCCCACGCACAGAGATGACAGTACTGTGCAAAGTCACACACCCTGATCACCTTCCCTTTGGTATCGTAGAAGGTACCCCTGACTCCCCACCCTTGGCCGCCAGTCTCAACAACCCAAATGACAAACACCACCTATTGGTGTGCTGCCTCAACCCCACTAATCAACCATTTGACCTCAAGGCTGGAATGACTATCGACAAGTACACCGGTGTACTCACCAGCGACATTGAGCTACCTACAAGAGAATGCGAACCTACCCCCTGCCCCCTTCCCCCCTCCCCTCCCCTCCCCTGTGCCAGAACACTTGCAAGAGTTATATCTGCAAGCTTTAGACAGCTGTCACACCCCACAAGAAGCATTCCAGCTAGCCCAACTCCTACACTCCTACGAATCAGTGTTTAGCAAGGGAGACCTCGATATGGGACGCACAGACCTCGTGGCTCACAGTATCCCCCTGCAACCTGGAACTCAGCCTATCAGGCAGCACCCTCACAGACTAGGTCCCCCCACAAGGAGAAGGAAGCAGCAGGGCAAGTAACCAAACTGCTTGAAAAAGGGTTGATAGAACCCAGAACTGGTGCCTGGAGTTCCTCTGTGGTGTTAGTAAAAAAGAAGGACGGCACCTGGTGCTTTTGCATTGATTACCGGCGTTTGAACGCGGTGACACAGCAAGACGCTTATCCCCTTCCCCGAATAGACGAGAGCTTGGATGCCCTGTCAGGCAGCCGCTACTTCAGTACACTCGACCTGATCAGTGGATATTGGCAGGTGCCTCTAGACGCTGACGCTAGCAACAAGTCCGCTTTCTCTACCAGGTCTGGCCTGTACAAATGGAACGTCCTTCCGTTTGGGTTGACTTCTGCCCCCGCCACCTTCCAGAGGCTCATGGAACGGGTACTCCATTGTCTCCATTGGAAATCACTCCTCTTGTACCTGGATGACATTATTGTCATCGGCCCTGATTTCCACACCCATTTCCACCGGCTAACCGAAGTACTACAACGGCTAAAGGCAGCAAATCTCAAGCTGAAACCCAGCGAGTGCGAGCTCTTGCAATCACAAGTAAGATACCTGGGCCACGTGGTTAGGGAGAATGGTGTATCTACAGACCCTGAGAAAATCGCAGCCGTCCAAAACTGGCCCACCCCTACCTATCTAAAAGAGTTACAAGCTTTCCTCGGTACGGTTGGATATTACCGGCAGTACTTACCCTTGTTCCCCACCGTAGCCAAACCACTGACTAAACTCACCTGCAAAGACGTCCCCTGGGAGTGGAACCCCCCTCAGAGAGAAGCTTTTGTACAGCTTAAAGCAGGAATGCTCTCCGCCCCTATCCTTGGCTACCCCGATGCCCACAGTCCATACATCCTGGATACCGATGCCGGTGACGACGGCGTCGGAGCTGTACTCTCTCAGATACAAAACGGAAAAGAGCGAGTAATCGCCTATTATATTGAACGCAATTATTGCGTCACTCGAAAAGAGTTACTAGCAGTGGTTAAAGCCACCAAACATGTCCGACCCTACCTCTACGGACAAACATTTCGGATTAGGACTGATCATGCCTCTCTCAAGTGGCTATGCAAAAGGAAGGAGCCGTCCAGCCAAGTAGCCCGATGGCTCGAGACATTGTCCGAATTCCAATTCACGATTGAACATCGTAGTGGGCACCTGCACGGAAATGCTGACCGACTCAGCAAGCGTTGCCCCACAGACTGCATGCAATGTCGACACATAGAGGCTAGAGATGGAGGACCCACAAAAGAGGAAATTGTTCGTACTCTTACCCCCTTTCCCCCTACCCCCCTTTTCAACCTCTACAGATCCACCCCATGGTACCCAATCCCCAATTCGATGCTGTCACTCGCTCCCGCCCCCTACCCCCTGACACAGACTTGATTGAAGCTCAGAGGACCGGCCGTCACCCTGTAGCTGTTATATACGAGGCTATCAAGACTCACTCCCCATTGATCCTTCCCAGTTAGAGCTAGGCAGCAACGAGTTACGGCAGCTTGAAAAACGGCTACACTCCATGTAACTCCGACCAGATGGCATCCTAGAGATACACCATTCCGGGTAACGCAAGTCACACTGGTGTGCTGTATGCCCCCCCAGTCCCAGAGGCAAGGTAGTCTGGGAAACTCACATCATGGCCCACCAAGGCATCCAACGCACTCTAAAAAGACTCAACCTTACTTGGTATTTGCCGGAGATGACAGCTGATGCACGTCGGGCAATAAACAGCTGTGAGACGTGTCAGCGAGCCAAACATGGTGGAACAAGGCCCAACCCTACTAGGCAGAGAATGTATGCCGGCTGGCCGTGGGAAAAGTTGGCTGTAGATTTAGTCGGCCCCCTTCCAGAGACAGACCGTGGTAACAAGTGGAGTTTCGTTTTAACGGACCAGTTCACTCGCTGGCAAGATGCCCTCCCCCTCCCTGACGCTACAGCCCCAGTAGTTAACACCCCCTTGGACAAACACGTATTCTGCTATTTTGAACTGCCTGAACAAATGCACACTGATCAGGGCGCTCAGTTTGAATCCAGTCTCATGCGTGAGCTGTACACCCTCTGCCGAGTCAAAAAGAGCCAGACTACCCCCTACCACCCCCAAGCCAATGGAGTTGTGGAGCGCAACAACCGCGTGCTAGGAGATGCGCTGCGTTCCCTCCTACTAAAAAGGCGGCCAAAAGAATGGGACATAATCCTTCCCCAATTAATGAGAGCGCTTCTTGCTACCCTCCACTCAACTTCAGGAGAGACCCCAAACTTTTTTATGCTTGGTAGAGAACTACGCCTGCCCGACCAGTTGACCTACCACCCTCCCCTCGTCGAGTGCGTACCGGTACATGAATATGCACAAGCGCTACAGCAGAGACTTGAAGAAGTGCATGAGACCCTCAGAACTGAGCAAAAACAAATAAGGGATGACGATGGTGAGGAATCTTCCCTGTTCAAAGCTGGCGATGAAGTGTGGCTAGAGAATAAGAGGAGACTGAAAGGCGAAAATCCAAATCTTCAGCCGAAGTTTGTCGGACCCTACTTGGTGAAAGAAGCCTATAGTAATCATACTTACCTGATTAATAGACACGGACAGTACTCCGTACAGAACGGCAGTTGCCTCAAGCCATATAAAGCCTGCCTGGAGCCCTATGGATAAGCACCTGCAGCCCTGGAACCAGTCCGCCACCCCAATATGCGTGGCGCTGCTCCCCAAAGACGAAGAAGTCCCCCACCACCCCTCCAAGATGCTCCCCTCCCCCTCCTGGAGCTACCCTTCCCCCAAGACCTTCCCTTGTCCTTTTCCTCCCTCCAATGCCATTAGTTGAAAGAGGAGCAGAACTTTGTCCAGAGCAACCTAGAGAGGAGTCCCCCCCTAACACCGCTAGCAAAAATGGTCCAAATCGGACCAGAAATGGCCGAACTAGAGGAAGTCCAACAAACACAGAAGTTGCCCCCTTGAGTCACCCCTCCCCCCACCATAGCCCAGCACCTACAGGACGCCCTAGGCGAAATGTGGGACCCCCCCCAGCGGTATGGTGAACCCTGGTGCCACCAGGTGGCTGCAAAGCATGACTCAGTATGGAGAGAGCAATACTGCGAGAAATTACGATTATTAGCCGAAGTAAAGGCATTCACCACCAAGCCTGAGGACCCCTCACCCCCGTGCCTAGTCTTGAACCAATTGCCCGAATGTCTCCTGTCTCCATGCCTGAGCTCAACTCTCCCCCCCCCCTTGATTCCCCACCACGGCAGGAGCCACCAAAGACCCCCCCAACTCCCCCCACTACCACAATTGGCCCCGTCCACAAACCAGTACAAACCAGTTTGCTGTCCGATGATCCAAAACTTCAGTCCTTTCTTCATCTACCACTTGCGCTGAGCAGTGTGCTTTGTTACAGCTGATAATTACTTATCTAACTCAACTGAAGGCAGAAAGTGACAACTCTGGTCTACAACCGGAAAAGGATGATGACAAGCTGCTACTGGAAGCTAACCTAGCTGAGTACCACCCCCCTTCCAGTGCCCAAGAGGACCAGTTAGTGGACATACCCCCCACAGAGCCGACTTCATGTTTTAGTTCACCAGTAACTAACCTGACCGATTGCAGGTGGATGCTACAGGATAACCCTCATGAAGAACCGGCACAGCCAGCCGTTCGAGAGCCAGCCCCCTCCTTGAACAGCTTTAGCAAATTTCCAGACCTTCCCCCGTCTAAACGTCACCAACCAGAGGTGATACAGAAATCTTCCCCTATTCCCCCACCCCCTTCAAACACGTAAGCTATAGCCACTGTCTGAGAAGCACTCCTACAATACCCCTACCCACCAGAAGTGACCACCAGCAGACCAGAATGGCGAGTGCCACTGCCCCCACCGGGCATAAGCTGATACCCCTAAAGGATCACCTTTCCTCTTCTCCACCCCCTTCCCCCAAAGCCACCCACACTAGTGATGGACAGAGTACGAGCAATGAAGATATAAATTAGAGACTACGTCCACTACCCCCACGGAAGTGAATGCCAGAGACCTAGACCCTGTATAGGCACCATACAAAACATAGGAGTTACCCCGGGTCTACCCCGGGTCTACCCCGGGCCTGGGTCAAAAGAAAATGGAAGAGATAGCCTGGGATCTACGGAACCCAGTGCCCTAATCAGAAAGTGAATAGGAAGAATACAACGACCAGGAGAGCAAGCTAAGTGCTGGACGTCCTAATAAGGAGTGGAAAAGACCCAAGCCAAAGAAAAGAGCGGCAAAAAGTGCCCAGCATAAATTGCCATGTGCTCGTTATTATGATTGGCTAAACTTGTTTATGAAATTGTATTATGTATTGTGTTTGCTGTATTGTTACTATTATGTTACATGATTGGTTCACCCTAATAAGGGGGTGAATTTTCCTCTGTTCTCCTATAAAAGGAGCTTTGTTTGTGAGTTAGAGCCAGAAGTCTAGTGGATTGTGTGTAGATACTCTTTTATATTGCTAAATGGATTGTGTGTAAATATAATATTATTCGCAGAAACTCTGCTATTGTGTGTCTGGGTCTAGTACCCCCGTCAGTTTATAAAGTCGATTCGGAGTGACTCCGAAATATATTTGAAGAAGTTGTTGGAGTGACCCCGTTGTGTCTGAGTAGTCAGTGCAAAACTACTACAATACAACTGAATTGAAAAAATGAACTTTTGCTGCTGATAATGAATTGTTACAGTAATAAAACTAATCATAAATGGAATCTCTGCAGAAACTTGGATAACTTTTTATTATTGATATAAAGTTATTATTTTTGAAAAAAAAACAAATGAGAGTAAAATTTATCATTATTATTCTCATCATTAATTTAATGACAACCATTGTGCTGTGAGAACCACTTGTCATTTCACAGATTTCCCTGCCAGCAGCCAACTTCTTTATAATTTTTTTTACTTACTCTCAAACATTGTTAAAAAGTAATGCACACTAAACTAACAATTATAATAACAAAAAAAATGACAGCCAGCAATTCTAGTTGGATTGCTCTAAACAGTACCTTGGCTAGAGGTGTTTCCATTGTTATACATGTGCGTAATGTAGCTGTTGGATTAGTGAAGGTTAAGGGTAGCTAAAGGATTGTGAATAGCTTTAGGAGAGTCAGAAGTTGGGGGAGACACTTTTAGAGTGGCCCTACATGGTGGTAACAGTGTGTCGTGCCAGAGCTTCTATATTATACCTAGTGAGTGATACTACATGGCGTCATAGGCACAAGGAAAGGAGGATTGCCTTATACTATTGTGTTTCATCATATTGTGAAAAGAGTGTTGAAGGGTTTGTGGTGATAGTGTAATAGATTTGCCTCTTCTATTAGCTACACAACGGATTCTCTACCTCTCTCTCTTCCACTCCTTTCTCTCTATCTCCAACGACGTTAACAACTCACGAGTCCTCGACTCAAACGTAGTAGAAATGTGTTTATCAGAATAGAGACTTTATTATGTTCACAAGCAAAAGGGTACTTATACAATAATCACTCTACAACAACTGCCTGCCCAAGGCACAGCAGCTCTATTTATAGAGAAAAAGGTACAACTTCATTACCTTATTAGGCACAACGAATCACAATACAGGGTACAAGGCAATTGCCAATGGTAATATATAATACAAAATCATAACAATAAAACAGTCCAATCATGTAGCAAGCACATGGTGTTTTGCCCTGGGCACTTATTGCCGCTCTTTTTGGTAGCTGGTAACTTTCCAGTCCTTATAAGGGTAGACCATATCCTATCCTGTGATCCTGGGAGAAGGAACGCTCCGATTTCGATTCTGATTGTTGCATCGCGTTCAGGAGGCCTCAGGCTATCTGAATCAATGTGGTTGGATCCCGGGTCGGGGTCGGGGTAGGTTCGGGGTCAGTTCGGGGTAGCTAATTTTGCTATATATAGGGGGATAGTGTTTGGAGACAACTGATATCCACTTTCCAAGGGATTCGGAGAATCTCCGGGGGGGGGGGGGGGGGTAGAGTTCTGGGGGGGGATAATGACTTATGACTAAGGTCACCAGGGGTGTAAGGGGGGGGGGGGGTTTGGGGGGGGTTAACACTACCTATCACACAAATCTCCCACATACTCCGCTTCATTAGCGACGAAGTCTCTAATTAAAATATATATATATAAACAAGAATAACTGAGCGGTGGTACATGACCAGAGAGTGTATTTATTGGAGAATAATTATATGGTTGATAGTGAGTGGTCACATGAGTCTCTTGGACGGGGAGAGGGTGGGGTGGTCTGAGGAGGGGTGGGGGGTGGTACTAGCTTGCATGGAATGGGGGAGGGTTGGCTGCCGGTTCCTTTTTTCCGAAACTTTTCGGGTGGGGACCTAGGTGACAAGGCAGGGGGACGATGGGTGGTCTTCTTCAGGGGTATAAACCTATTCCGGGTTGGGGTAGGTTCGGGGTGGTGCGGGATAGGTTCGGGGTCACTTTTCGGAATGTGGAGTGACTTTGGGGGGTCTTTTAAACACTGGCTATAACTGCGCCGGGAGTGGGATTGTGTTTTTAGGGTGGTAGGGGTGGGGGGAGTTGGATTAGGGAAGGGGTTGAGGGGGGGGAACTCTTCTAGGGTAGGAAGGGGGGGGTGATAATTCTCTGGTAGTGAAGGCTAAGGGATCGCATGCAGTAGCATTTTTTAAAACCCAATTGTTGTAGATCTCTAACTCACTCTCTCTGTCACTAACTGCCATGCTACCTGGTGGGTTGGTTGGTAGTAGAACCTCCGTCATAGGGGGCCCTAGTAACTCATCTTCTTGTATGCTGGAGGGGGGTGGGTACTCTGCCAAGTCGGCCTCGAGAAGCAGGTGGTCGTTCCCAGCGTCGAGCTGCAGTGGTAGCGGGTCGTTAATTTTTGCCATTTCTTTTAATTGATTTATTAACAACTGGAGTGAGAGAGCGGACTGCACAGTACTAGATCCAGCTGGCAAAAGGATTGCACTTTCTTCTCTGTCTGGCTTCTTAGCAGTTTGACCTACTTCTTGGGGGGTCTGACTCAGGGTAGTGGGGAAAAAGGGGGGTGTATTTGAACGACCTTGCAGCTCCGGGGTTTCAAGCGAGGATACCGATTTCTTGGGGGTGGGTAGAGGAGGTTCTGTCAATTCTTTTAAGACTACGCATGATTGTGTTGGGACCTCGGTCTTTGTGGTAAAAGCCGTTAATTCGGCTATCAACCTCATTTTTTCCTGGTATTGTTGTTCAAACAATTGCTCATTTTCGCCAGTCACTTGATGACACCAGGGTTCTCCATAGCGTTGGGGTGGTCCCACGTTACGCCTAGGGCGGCCAGTAGGTGCAGGGGCTATGACAGGGGGTGGTGTGACTGGTGGGGGGGCAACTCCCACATTCGGGGTCTGGCTCCTATTTCGGCCAGTTCTTGGCCGATTTGTACGAAACTCGCTGGGGGTGTTGAGGGGGGTCTCTGGTAAGGGTTGCTGTAGGCGAGGGGGTGTACGTTCTTCTAGTAGGGGAAGTGGGGGGGATGGCAATGCTGGGAGAAAACGTGGTGGGATCGGGAGCTCTAGGAGGGGTAGGGGAATGTCTTGAAGGGGAGGGGGGGGACTTCTTCTCCTGCGGGGGCTGCGCCACGCATGTTGGGATGGCGAGCTGGCTCCATGGCTGCTGGGGCTTGGCCGTAGGGCTCAAGGCAAGCTTTATAGGGTTTGAGGCGGCTACCATTTTGTACCGAGCGTTGTCCATGTCGGTCGATTAAGTAGGTGTGGTTGCTGTAGGCCTCCTCGATGATGTAGGGTCCAACGAACTTGGGTTGGAGCTTGGGGCTTTCTCCTTTTCTTCGCCTCTTATTCTCTAACCAGACCTCATCTCCCAGTCGGAATAACGACGGCTCTTCTCCGTCGTCTCCTCTAGTCTGCTTCTGCTCCATTCTCAGTGCCTCGTGGACATCCTCTAGTCTCTCTTGCAGGGCTCGGGCATATTCGTGCACTGGTACGCACTTTAGCAGAGGGGGGGTGGTAGGTCAGTTGGTCAGGGAGGCGCAACTCTCTACCCATCATAAGGAAGTTGGGCGTTTCACCAGTAGTAGAGTGGGGGGGTAGCGCGAAAAGCTCTCATGATTTGGGGAAGGACCAGATCCCATTCTTCAGGGCGTCTCTTCAGGAGGAGAGAACGTAAGGCGTCTTCGAGGACTCTATTATTCCGCTCCACAACTCCATTGGCCTGAGGGTGGTAGGGGGGTAGTGCGGGTTTTGGCCACCCTCCAAATGGTACAGAGTTCCCTCATCAGGCTGGACTCAAATTGGGCGCCCTGATCGGTATGCATTTGTTCGGGTAAACCGAAATAGCTAAACACATGCTCGTCTAGGGCGGTGGCCACTACTGGGGCTGTAGCGTCTGGGAGGGCGTCCTGCCAGCGGGTAAAATGATCCGTTAAGACCAAAATCCACTTGTTACCACGCTGGGTCTCAGGGAGGGGACCAACTAGATCTACCGCTAGTTTTTGCCAAGGCCGGCCGGCATACATGCGTTGTCGTGCGGGGTTGGGTCTGGTACCCCCATGTTTAGCACGCTGGCACGTCTCGCAGCTATTGACCGCTCGCCGTACATCGGCTGTCATGCCGGGCCAGTACCAGGTGAGATTCAACCTCTTGAGTGTTCGTTGAATACCTTGGTGGGCCATGACGTGGGTCTCCCACACGACTTTTCCACGCAGACTGGGGGGGCACACGGCGCACCAGTGAGACCGGGTTTGGCCGGCATGGTGTATCTCCAGTACACCATCCGGGCGGATTTGCATGGAATGTCTCCTCTTCTCCAATTGGCGCAACTCATTGTTGCCGAGCTCAAGCTGTTGGGGGTCTACGGGGGTATTATTTTGGATAGCTTCATACACGACAGCTACGGGGTGACGGCCGGTCTTTTGAGCTTCCATCAGATCTGTATCAGGGGGTGGTGGACGTGGACGGGCAATGGCAACTACCCGGGGGTCTGAGGGAGGGGAGGGAGTAGACAAGGGCTGGGCAAGGGGGTTAGGGGAGAGGTTTGGGAAGGTCTGTATCACCTCGTCTTTGGTGGGGCCACCATCTCTACTCTCAATGTGAGTACACTGTTTACAATCAGATGGGCAACGCCTACTCAGTCCGTCTGCGTTCCCGTGCAAATGTCCACTGCGGTGTTCTATGGTGAACTTAAACTCTGAGAGGGCTTCCAGCCATCTGGCTACTTGGCTCGAAGGTTCCTTTCGCTTGCAGAGCCACATGAGGGAGGCATGGTCGGTACGGACTCTAAAGGTTTGTCCGTATAGATAGGGCTTGAAGTGTTTCACCGCCTTAACTACGGCTAACAACTCCTTGCGAGTGACACAGTAGTTTCGCTCTGGGGGGCTCAGCGTTTTACTGTAGTACGCTATAACCCGTTCTTCATTGTTCTGGATCTGGGACAGGACGGCGCCGACACCGTCGTCACTGGCGTCGGTGTCTAGGATATAGGGACTGTTGGCATCGGGGTAGCCTAGAATGGGGGCGGAGACCAGTCCTGCTTTGAGCAACACAAACGCTTCTGCCTGAGGTTGGGCCCACTCCCAGGGTGTATCTTTACAAGTGAGTCTGGTCAGGGGCTTGGCTACGGTAGAGAACCGTGGGAGGTACTGGCGGTAATAACCTACAGTTCCTAGGAACGCTTGTAGTTCTTTAAGACAAGTAGGGGGGGGGGGGGGGCCAATCACGTACTGCAGCAATCTTTTCTGGATCAGTGGAGACACCTCGCTCGCTAACAACGTGGCCTAGGTAGCGGACTTGAGATTGGAGCAGCTCACACTTGCTGGGCTTTAGTTTTAAACCAGCCGCTTGGAGACGCTGGAGCACTTCGGACAGTCCGTGGAGATGGGTGGGGAAATCGGGGCCTATGACGATGATGTCATCTAAGTACAGGAGGAGTGACTTCCAGTGAAGGCCGTGTAGCACCCTCTCCATGAGTCTCTGGAAAGTGGCGGGTGCGGAAGTTAATCCGAAGGGGAGGACTTTCCATTTATACAGGCCGGAGCGGGTGGAGAAAGCGGACTTGTCGCTAGCATCCGCGTCCAGGGGGACCTGCCAGTATCCGCTTACTAGGTCTAGAGTGCTGAAGTAGCGGCTACCCGACAAAGCGTCCAGGCTCTCATCTATACGGGGCAGAGGGTAGGCGTCTTGTTGGGTCACTGCATTCAACCGCCTATAGTCTATGCAAAACCTCCACGATCCGTCTTTCTTTTTGACGAGTACCACGGGAGAACTCCAGGCACCATTGCTGGGTTCGATCAACCCTCTCTCTAGCAGTTTGGACACCTGCTCCTCGGCTTCTCGCTCCTTGTGGGGTCCTAATCTGTGGGGGTGTTGTCTTATGGGCTGGGCTCCGGGCTTCAGGGGGATGCTATGTGCCACAAGGTCGGTACGACCCATGTCGTGATCTCCTCTACTGAACACCTCCTCGTAGGAGTGTAAGAGCTGGGCCAGTTGGAAAGCTTCACTGGGGGTGTGGCAGTTGTCCAGGGCTTGGGTATATAGTGCCTGCAAGTGCTCGGGGACGGGGGAGGGAAGGAAAGTGGGGGGGATGGAAGTAGGGGGGTTCTCCGTCAACGGCAACTCTATGTCACTGGCTTGTACACCTGTATACCGGCCTATAGTCTTTCCCGCTTTCAAATGTAACGGCTGACTAGTGGGGTTAAGGCATCTAACGAGCAGGTGGTGTTTGGTATCAGGGGAGTTGAGACTGGCGGCGAGGGGCGGGGAGTCCGGGGTACCTTCTACTATACCGAGGGGGAGGTGTGAGGGGTTGGTAACTTTACAAAGTACCGTCGCCTCGGTATTCGGGGGAATGTGAGTGTCTCTTATGACTTGGACAGAGGTGGAGAGCATTCGTCCCTGTTGGTCAGTGCATGGAAGTTCTTGGCCATCTATTTCAATGACTGAACGATCAAATTTCATGTGACACTGGTGGGCAGTAAGAAAGGGCATGCCTAAGATGGCGTCTTCGTTAATCTGTCCGACTACGAATGTAGCATCCGTCTTTATGTCTCGCAGTCGAAGGGGCAGATGTAGGGTACCAAAGAAGGGAATATGGGATCCGTCCGCCAAAATGCCGTGGGTGTCGCTCTCTTGAAGGGCATCCCGGGTGGTAGGAGACAGCCGGTTAAACAGGTGCTGTGATAGCAAATTGGTGGTACATCCGGTATCAATGAGTATAGACACCGGCTTGCCTTCAATTCGACCGGGCAAGAAATAACTTGCCTTGTAGGGGCGTTCTGGCGGGGAGTAAAGAACGTCAGTGGGTCTGACGGCTGATGGTCGGGGGGTAGGGGGTTGTCTCTCCCGAGGGCGGGAGGGGCGTATTTGGGTTGGGGGAGTAGGGGGGCTTTTGGGGTGAATCCCTCGGCTCAGAGATTGAGCTGGTTCAGACGGGTAATATAATTTGTGTCCATGACTAACGGGGTGTTGCTGACGAGACGGGCGGGGAAGGTCAGCACACAGGGGGGCCGGGGGTTGATATGCTTGGTTGTTATCCCAGACAGGCGGGGCAGACGGGTAGTAGTCTGTATCTTCCAGCTCTTGTAATGGCGCATACCGGTTGGCAGTAGGTAGCTGCCAGGGCTCTGGGGTTGGCACAGGATACCGTCTCTCTGGACGGGGAGGGGGGACCTGAGTCACAGGGTTATGTCGCTCTAGCCTTTCTATTGCCTTCCTATAATTCCGAGGGGCCCGGGGGCAGTTAGGAACCGGTCTCCCTACTGCGGGCGGCGCCCGTTTTTTGACGGTTGGTTAGGAAGGGGGGTAGGAGACGGCCAGGGTTTAGTAGGACAACTCCTCTGTAAGTGACCAATGGCGCCACATCCCCAACACTGAGGGGGGGTAGGTGTGACGGGGGGGGTAGGAGGGGTGGGGGACGGCCAGTTGGGGGGTTGGTTGCTGCTTCAGTCTCTGGAGTTCTTCCTACTGGAGCTTGATGGCGTCGGTGAGCAACTGCATGTTTTGCATCAGAACAGCAAGGATGTCTGGGGACGGGGTAGCTGTCTGGTGGACTTGACTGAGCAGGGGGCTGGTTGGGGTTCTGTCACTGGGTGGTTCTAACATGTCGTCTTCCTCCTCTACTACTCTGACTCGGGAAGGTTTGTCTTCAAATCCTGTCTTGATTTGGAGAAATTCACTGCCTGCTCTGACTGCTTCCTCAACAGTGTGGGGTTGCACGGCTAATAAATGTCGTTGAAGGTACGCATTGCCTATTGTGCTAGCAAAGGTTTCCAGTACCATTCGGTCAACTCTTCGGGGGGGGGGGGGGGGGGGGGCAGGTCATCATAAGCAACACGGACCAGTTTCTCAACTTCATTAGCGTGTTGTTGCAACGATGTTTTGGGGGAACGACGCAGGGTAATCAACTGGGCTTGGGCCTCTTTGGGGGTAAGTCCAAACCGAGCACGTAGGGCAGCAAAGATACCTTCTACATGGGGAGGGCGGCCACACTCAAGGGCGTCGTCTCTCAGTGCCTCTCGTAAGTGTAGTAAGGCAGTAGCTTGGCCCCAATCATTTGCATCGGCTACTTCAGTAAATCGAGTGATGAAATATTCCACATCGGCCGTGCCATCGTATTTGGGGGGTTTGAAGGGGGTTGGGTTGTGTCTTTGGGGGGGTTGTACCAATCTTTGTAGGGCATCTGTCAACTCATCCAAGGCTACCGTTGGTTGAACTACAACGGGATTTTGGCCAGCGCTTCTTGCTCTCTGAGTGGCCATTGTTGATTGGCGAGTTATGGGGTATAAAATGATTGCTTGTAACAGAAATCAGTATTCCGTGGATCCCGAATCGGGGTTGGGTGGATCCCGAATCGGGGTTGGGTGGATCCCGAATCGGGGTTGGGTGGATCCCGAATCGGGGTTGGGTGGATCCCGAATCGGGGTAGCTTCGGGGTAGAGGGGGAATGGCAGTATACAGGGTCAAGGTAACTTCGGGGTAAGGGGGAATGGCAGTATACAGGGTCAAGGTAACTTCGGGGTAAGGGGGAATGGCAGTATACAGGGTCAAGGTAACTTCGGGGTAAGGGGGAATGGCAGTATACAGGGTCAAGGTAACTTCGGGGTAAGGGGGAATGGCAGTATACAGGGTCAAGGTAACTTCGGGGTGAGGGGAAGATGGCGGTAAGCAGGGCGAACAGGCTTGGTGTAGTTCCTAGCTCTTTCTTCTTTTTTATTATCTCGCAATCTTCTTACTTCTTACCTTCTTTCTTATCTCTCTCTATCCGTTGTGTCCTTGTTCTTCAGATATCCCACCGCTGCCACCAATGTAATAGATTTGCCTCTTCTATTAGCTACACAACGGATTCTCTACCTCTCTCTCTTCCACTCCTTTCTCTCTATCTCCAACGACGTTAACAACTCACGAGTCCTCGACTCAAACGTAGTAGAAATGTGTTTATCAGAATAGAGAGTTTATTATGTTCACAAGCAAAAGGGTACTTATACAATAATCACTCTACAACAACTGCCTGCCCAAGGCACAGCAGCTCTATTTATAGAGAAAAAGGTACAACTTCATTACCTTATTAGGCACAACGAATCACAATACAGGGTACAAGGCAATTGCCAATGGTAATATATAATACAAAATCATAACAATAAAACAGTCCAATCATGTAGCAAGCACATGGTGTTTTGCCCTGGGCACTTATTGCCGCTCTTTTTGGTAGCTGGTAACTTTCCAGTCCTTATAAGGGTAGACCATATCCTATCCTGTGATCCTGGGAGAAGGAACGCTCCGATTTCGATTCTGATTGTTGCATCGCGTTCAGGAGGCCTCAGGCTATCTGAATCAATGTAGTTGGATCCCGGGTCGGGGTCGGGGTAGGTTCGGGGTAGGTTCGGGGTCAGTTCGGGGTAGCTAATTTTGCTATATATAGGGGGATAGTGTTTGGAGACAACTGATATCCACTTTCCAAGGGATTCGGAGAATCTCCGGGGGGGGGGGGGGGGGTAGAGTTCTGGGGGGGGATAATGACTTATGACTAAGGTCACCAGGGGTGTAAGGGGGGGGTTTGGGGGGGGGGGGGGTTAACACTACCTATCACACAAATCTCCCACAATAGTGAAAGTAGGTGTGTATTTATTACTTATTAACGCCGTTGTTATAGGACTGGTGCCAGTTGGTGGTGAAGGTGAGTGTTTATTGTTTGTTAGTGGTAGTGCATTACAACTGTTGTTGTTGTTGGATACAGTGAAAGCTATTTGTTATTATAAGATTTGTAAAAGAGTTGGCATTTACTTCACCAGTTTTCAAGGTCAGTTTGCCCAACACCTAAGATTAGTGAAGTATGGCCTTAGGATTTGATTTTAATGATTTTCCTAAGTTAATTATCAATCCTTTGATAAATATGATTCATGGAAGGCATGGTTAGATGAATTTGAGCTTAGTGTGGAACTAGTTACCATTAAACTAGGTAAGGAAACAGTAAATAGGGAAAAACGAGATGTTTTAAGGGGAGAATGAAACTGTTTGCTTTATTGCATGCCATTGGTTGAGAGGGTAGAGATGCCCTAGAGTCTTTTAGATTTGATATGAGAAGGGAGGCAAGCAGTTATGAACAAGCAATGGCTCATATAAAAAAATGTTTATGATTCCGAGGAAACAGTTTATGTGAAAATATCAAGTTTTTCACTGTTTATCAGGTTGTGGGGGGAGAATGAAAATGATTATCCGCTATGTGTTGAAATACTTAGTAAGTCATTAAATTTCGGAAATAATGATAATGTTGGGCAAAAATTTGCATTAGTCACAGCTGTAAATGGTTTGAGAGAATCTTCACTGAGTATTCAGCAATGCAACAAGGTAGTTTAAACTAGAAAGGACTGACTGACACTCTGAGGGCAAGAAAGTTGGTTCGAGATTCAGAGAACATCATGGAGCTGGGTAAGGCAAACCAGTTAAACTCCGCACAGGTAACTGATATAAAAAGGAACATGCATTGTGGTGAGTGTTACAGTAGTATGTATGTACGTAGCATTTGCAATGATCAATCTGCTGCGAAATATGGTAGATATGCTGATAAATATGCATAAAAGATAAAAGGTGAGGCTAGCCACAGCTGTATGTTAGTAGGTCTACTAGGCATTCTAACAATGAAAGTTTCATGTCTGAATAGCGTAGAAAAGACTCGAGTAGGAGCAGGGTTAAAAGCAATAAAAAAAATAATTGGACCAAGTCCAGAGGTTATTTGGCTTTCCATCATGCTAAAGCGTGTTTTTGCTGTGGCAGAGATGGTCACCAAGTCAGGTTTTGCCCCGCTGTACACTGCTGGGTTTGTGATTATATGGGTCATACTTCCCAGGACTGCCCTTATAAAAGGTATAAACATACTGATAGGCATAGTTATCGACATAGTAGCAGTACTAGTGAAGAGAGTTGTGCTAGTGAAATGAGTGAGGTTCACATAGGTTATGTAAGGTTTGCTGATTCTGGAGAGCCTTCTTATGAGACCCAGAATATAGAAGCCCGTGCTCCTCTATCTGTGAGAGGTTTACCTTTTTCAGAAAATAAAGAGAAGGTTGAGGAGCCACCTGTGGCCCAACCTGCAAGTGTTGCCAAAGCTGGCGGAACTCACAGAACCCTTGAAGCACCTAACCTGGTCTCAGCCCAAAAGCTTGTGTCTGGTAGGCCTGCGGAAGCTTTGGCTCCTGCTGAGGAAAGCCAGTAGGTAGTTGCTGAGCAGTCACTTGTGAACCGGCAACAGCTTTCCTCCAAGGCTGTTCAGAGGATTCACTCCAGTGAGAATACGAAATGTGTTACTCACTTTGGTGAGATGGATAGTGCTGCTCACTTAAGTGAGAATCTGGTAGGAGAAGGCGAGGGTCACTTGGGTGACTCAGATATGAAGCCAGGTGGAGGTGAAGGCCAATTGTGTGGTCCTGATGTTCCTCCTCTGAAGCTAGCCATAACTGTTGATGTTGTGTCTTATGTATTGTGCTAGCTTGGGAAAAATGGGATGTTATATACGTGCATAATTTAGCTATTGGATTAGTGAAGGTTAAGGGTAGCCAAGGGACTGTGAATAGCTCAAGGAGATTAAGAAGTAGGGGAGACACTTTTGGAGTGGCCATACATGGTAGTGATAGTGTGTTGTGCCGGAGCTTCTATGTTATACCTAGTGAGTGATGCAAAATCTGTAGAACCATTGTACCCAAAGTAATAAATGTAAATAAAATTTTCAGTTATGGAAATGCATGCGATTGTCTTGACACATTAGTAAAATGATTAGTAAAAAACAACCACAAAAACTTGTAGTTATTTTAATGCGATACGGAAACATGATAAGGACTCAGACGAAACAAGGACCATTTGAGTGTGAATAGCGTTTATTCATTTAGCAATATAGTACGTGGCAATAATATTTCAATAATTTCCGATAAAATGTGGCAATTTTGGTCCTTTTATACAAGTCATTGAGAACCATTGCCACCTGCGGTGATTTTTGGGGGACTCGGCAGAAATCAGTAACTTAACCTCTCTCTCTAGACTCTAGAGATTATTTACGAAACTTTGCTATGGATTAGCGTCTCTAAACTCCACAATCATAATGAGCACATGGCTCAGACTCGGCACTCAGCGTTTCAGAGTATTAGACACCTATTAGTTTTCAACACTGGTGTTAAATAACAGTGGCACAGTGTCTCGCTAACTTGACTAGCTAACAAGATTAAATAGATGAAGTATGCGGCAGAGTTTATGAGCAAGTCAGTCAGTTATATTGTAACGGTTTTCCCCTTGTTAAGAGAGGAATACGGTCACTGGTACTGCAAGATGCTATGTTACAATGGCTGACTCTGAGCTTCAGTGGTAGCTGTGGCTACAGACTGCAAGGCTAGTGTGTCTCTCTGAGCTAGAGAGGACATGACGCTGCTTGTTAGCAGGCACAACGGTATTTGGCAACAGGCCAAACAGAATCTAATAGATTGAAAGTGTGAGCAATGACTTTATTACTCCACTTTACTCAAAACGCACAAAATTGCTACTAGGTATAACAATAAGAAGTGATTGTGATGTCTCTAAATACTGGTGTCCGAATACTGAAGGTACGCGTCTGGCGGTATAGTCTCTCGCTGGGCGTTCCTACGAGAGTTCAAAGCCTCTTCTTCTTGATACACTTCTGGGAACTTCTTCTCTGTAGTCCTGAACGAATCCTAAGTTGTCTTGGCTAAAGCTGGCTAGTATCCCACTAGCTGAGCACGTACTACTCCTAGACAGTATCTCACAAACAATGCCTGAACACGACTAAACACTAACTCTAACTGCCCTGCTGGGCTAAAGCAAGTCTATATAAGTAAGGCACAAAATCAAGGATGCGTATCAATATATGATTGGTTAAAATTACATAAACAAAACAGCATGAGACACATGCCATGATAAAAATAGCTACTGGAGGCGGGAAAAGTCCTTCCTGCTGGTTGAAGCTAAGCGGTAGTGCAGCTGCACTGCTGTAGGCGTTCAAGCGTACTCCAGTAGTAGTAGATAGATAGGTGGTCTTGAGTAAGCATAAGTTGAATAATATATGTGTAGTGCCAGCTGTAGATGATGGCAACACTGTGCAATTCCATTACAATATAAGGTATTGCACATTCGCTTCCTGTGCTGGGTTTCTGGGGCTTGGTTGGTTTGCGGTCTGAATTTCAGTACATCTGTTGGTAGATATCTTGTGGATTCAGGCTTCTGAAGTAACTTAAGCTATTTTTGGTCCCCAGGCTATAATAGATGTTCTGTTGCTGGCTTATTAGAGCTTGACTGCAAAGCTGGTCAGGTGGCTGCAGGGCTGACAGGATTGGCTGCAAGGCTGGCATGGTTGATTCCTGTCTATTGAAGTGGTTCTGGCAGTGCCAGATTTCTTTAAAGACTCAATAGACATTCTACATTTGTCAAAGGGACCTTTGTGTTTTTTGAGCATTTTATTAAACTGCAATACGCCCCTCTCATCATTAAATGCGTTATCTTTGTCTTTAATAATTCATTATCAAAACTAATAAGTGTATAGGGTCTGAGTAACACTCATACTCAGATAGATATATATTTGTTGAAGAGATACCGATAAAGTTTAATATGTAATTACACAAATGTCAGTGGTGTGGGTCTAAAATGCACCATCCCATAAGTTTTTCACTTGCTGCTGAAAACAGTCCATCTCTATCATTGCAATTTTGACCTCTGTCTGAATGACGGTGCAGTTCTTGCAGGGGCTTTCTCAATGTCATGAAGTGGTTCTCAACTATTTCAGCAAGACGATGGCTGCTTTGCAGGAACTACAGCAACGGCCTGGCTACCATTGGCTGGCTGAGTTCTCTGAGCTCCTGGGTGGGCTTCTCCACCGGCTCAGCAGGTAGTAGCTCAGTGCTGGGGCATACATCTTTCTTTGGGATTCAGTTTCTCTGGAGAGGTAGTGAAAATCGGGGCTTTCCTCTCTTACTGGAGGGCATTAGCTTCGAGGCTGTCTCCTCACCAGAGGATGGCTTTCATTTACAAGGAAGTGCAGCCGGGCCTTCTTGTCACCTGAACCCGACACTTTCTGAACTTTGAAAGATCTACCCACTGCATGAACTGGTGGAAGCACTTGAAGCTAGATCCGTCGATGGTGTAAATGATGCCTGTTTTGGAATAGTGTATCATGTTTTCTTTTGCAACAAATGTCACCTGATGTGGGTAAACAGCATCTCGCCTTTCACTGCCCTATCGACAGTGACAGTAGTGATGTAGATAAAGTTGGGGAATGTGTATCCGCAACTGTATGTTGTTCTTTATTCCATATTGGAACTTGGGACAGATAGAATTTACTGCTGTTTGCAACTACCTGATGATGTGCTCATCGGTGGTTGCAGCAACCCACCCCAAGAAACGGTACCTCATGGGGTTTCTCTAACCCTCTTTAGTATTAGTGGTGGTAAGTACATCCCCAAGTGTTAGCCTCTCCTCAGAGATCTCTCCCTCCTCAGGAGCTGGTCGGGGGGTGCAACTTGTATCAGCCACACTTCCAGTTTCGGCTTGATGTTTACGGCTGACTGTGACTCAGCATCTACAACATTAGCAACACCCTGATCAGGATCAGGGCTCATGTGATTTTGCTGCTAGATGGAAATGGGAAGTAATGGGGGCTGGGACTAGTAACTGACCATCAAGTTTTAGGGGCACTGAACGACTGTTAGTTGGAGGGGGATGAATGGACAGCGTCTTCCTGGAGGCGAGTCCGCACTTTCAACTCTCTCTTCACACCTGGTCTGCTTTCTAACCTTTATTTTTTATTTCCAGAAGGTTTATAAATGCAGACTGTTTCTCACCTCCCTCAGGAGTCTCTGAGGTAGGAATACCTCTCTTCTAGAAGATATATTTTAAATCATCACTTTGGTTGACTGCAAAGAGTGTTCCTCGCCTTTGCCACATTTGGTTGTTCTTTTTTTCTAGAGCTTGTAAAGCTTTCTGGGTTGAGATAAAGTAGTGTCGGGCTGGCAGAGAAGTCTGCCAAGTCATTGAGGAAGTATCCTGACTTTCTGTTAAATTCGTGCTGCCCTTTTTGTACCTCTTGGTTGAGTGGTGGGTTTAGCCATAAGCAAAATCTGTGAGGGAGTGTGTTTAATAACTCTAAGTGGTAAATTCCCTGGGATTTGAGGCTGAAGTTTGGAGGGCTGCCACTTTCCAATGCTAAAAATCAGACATTGTTCTATGTTTGAATATTCAAGCATACATTTGAGAATCAAATAACTCATCATTTTTGTCTACAGGGGGTAATTCTGTGTTAGCAGCAGCAGTAGAGATTGGAGGTGGAGGTGTAGACTTCCTGAACAGCTCCTCTGTTGGCATTGTCAGCAGTTCGTTTTCACTTAGACCTGGAGGTTTACATGTTGCTAAATTGGCCTTGAGCAGAAGGTTCTCATTCTCTCCTCAAGTTCTAGGCAGTTAGGGTAGAAATGGCAGCAGTCAATCTTGTAAAAGTTGCTCTAGGTGAATCTGTGCATGTAGTGCTGAGGTCGCTGTTTTGAGAAAGAACAAACTTGTCCTTTTTGTCTGTATTACTCTTTCAAAATTCTGATTCATTTCGTCGGTTTGCACAGGAACAAGGCCCTGAGTAGAGGTTCTGAGGGAAAACTTGGAGGACTGTACATGGCTATGACAGTAGAGTTGTGGTAGGGGCTTGGAAGTGACTGGCCGAAGAGCTTGTGACAATTCTTCTGACACAAAACATGACCACCATGATGCAACCTGTCAGGAGGTTACAGCTACTTTAGCAATTTTCTTGCATTTTCTGGCTATCTCATCCTGGCTGATTTTGCCTACTTTGTTTGATCCCTGCCAATAATAGCTCTCCCCACTGCTCAGCATTGGCTGTGGGTGGTTAATGGGTAATCCCCTTTCTTTTCACCATAGGGGGTCCATTGGGTGGCTAGGGGCATAGCCAACAATGGCATAGCCAACAGGGGTGTAGCTAACATTGGCATAACCAACAGGGGCATTGCCAACAGGGGTGATGAGTGGCCTATGCCTTGGGCACTTCAGCAGGTTGCTGACTTAGTTAGGGGTGCTTGGTCTGCTAGCCTCGTTTTGGAGTGTTACGGTTCACCCAATCACAGCTAGTCGCCAGTCACTCTACTACAGACTTTGGCCATTTCCCATTTGTGTTGCTGTTTGGTGGGCTCCGTAGGCCATGATCTTTTGGGACAGGTGCTTTGTGCATGTACAGCTCTCCACAACCCCAACACTTGATGAAGAGCAGGGATGTTCTTCTGCTTCACTGACTTGATCTTTTCAGTGAGTGCCTGCAATGTCTTTGGGACCATTGTCAGGTGGTCTTTAGCAATCTTATGGGGTGTGTTGTAGACATGCTTCACTTGTAGACTGTGTTGAGCTGGGGGGGGGGAGGTGTGGTAGACTGTGAGGAGTAGCCCCTAGGTATATATCTTCTTCTTCAGATTCATTTCCTATGGCACATGCATCAGTGAGGCGTTCATAGTGGCCTGTTCTTATCTGTAGGTATCATTTCCAGCTTTTACTGGATCAGCAATCACTGCTGGCTGTATTGCCAAATAGGTGTTACCTATGGCAAAGCTAAGTGTATCAAGTACCATCCGTTGCAGTAGTCTGGGAGAAGGTCGGCGTATGCGATCTCTGACAGCCATTCAACTTTGTTGACATATTCCTGCAATGCAGTTTCATATGACCTGCGAAGGCCAGTGAGTCTGTACCTTGCTTCAAAGGGGATTAAATCAAACCTTGCTGTTAAAGCAGCAAATACTCCATGCAAATGTAGAGGTTTTCTACATTCAAGTGCACTCCCTCTCAGAGACTCCCGCAGAAGCAGCCGGGCTGTCTGCTCTGGCCACTCGTTGACCTCAGCTACTGTAATGAAGCAAGCAATGAAATATTCTACAACGCCGTTTCCTTCAAATGTTGGTGATCTAAATGGAGACTGGTTATTAACAGGGTTTGGTCTCATGAATGTTTGCAGTGCCCCTGTTAAGCAGTCCATCATAATAGCTTGAGCATTTGCAGCGGTTGATCTGCTAGCGATACGAGCTCATTGGGTTGCCATTGTTTTTGTTACAGGAGGGAATCAAATCTAGTCTACAATGAGAGTGATGCTGAATGCTGGTATATGATCAGCAGCACTAGATCTCTATAGCCTTCAGGACTGTCTTTTGTCAATTTTATTGTCAGTGTACAGTGGTACTGAACAGTGGAGCAGGGCCTGTGAAAATTGGTACAAGGCCGGTATTGATATAAACATGGCTGGCGCTGGAAATGCAGAGCGCTATCAAATTATTCAGGGCTGGTATCAGAGAACACTGGGCCAGTATCAGACCATACGGAGCTGGTATAAGAAGTTACTGGGTTAGTCAGGTTGCTAAAAACGAAGTCAAGCTCAACATTGGTGCAGGGATGTGTAACACACACTTGATCGGGATCACTGCTGCAGGTGGAGTGATGCTCGACTATACAGAAGTGTTCAGTCGCTGGTTTGTTCCGTGAATACAGAACAGAGGATTGCTGGGCTGCAAAGTTCGGTGCCATGGTAGCGTTGCTCAACAACGTGAGAATTATATCCAACTGATGCCATTAGTGCAGTGGATTTTCGGGACCCATTGAAAACCGCCAACTTAACTTCTCTCTCTTCACAGATTATCTAACAAACTTTCTATTGCGGAATCTCTCTCAACTCTACAACTATAATGAGCCAATGTTTCAGACTCAACACTCAGTGCTTTAGAGTATTAGAAATTTATTACTTTACAACACTGGTGTTGAATAACAGTGGTACAGTAGCTCGCTAACTTGGTATGATCACATGTAAAACACTGATACAACGCAAAGTTTGTATGTAAAAGCTCTGCTTCTTATAGACAGAGGCACAGGAACTAATTGTCCCAATCACACTTGTTACCAGTGACATAATATAAGTATAGCATAAATATGTGAAAGAACAAACAGATTATAAAGAACAAGCAATCGCAAGTAAGGAATAAGAGTGAATGGATAATGCGCCCAGTAGTAGGAGGTGGAGTTTATGAGTAAGTCAGTGCTTGGTTTGTAGGGCGTGGTTAGCTTGCAGTCCAATTTTTGGAACATCTGTTGGAAGTTATCTCGTGTTTTCAAGTTTCTGAAGCAAGTTAAGCTATTTCTGGTCCTCAGGCTAATGCAGATCTTTTGTTGATGGCCTGGTGTAGCTTGACTGCAGGGCCTGTAAGGTGGCTGTAGCGCTGGCAGGGTTGAATGCAAGGTTGGCGGGATTAACTCAACACCGGCTGGGTTAATTTCTGTCTATCAAAATGGTTTTGGTGGTGCCAATCTTGTTGGAAGGTTTGTGTGACACTTTTCAGTTGTCAGTAGGACTTTTGTGTACCCTAAATTTTTTATAAAAATCCACTGCGCCGATTATTAGGATGCAACAGTTACATAACAAAATATACATAATCTACCAATAATACACAGTACAACAAAACAATATAAGTGAGGCTATCCAATTATAAGTTGTACACAAGGTATAGTGTAGTGGATTTTCGGAGCTGAAAATCACTAGCTGAGGTTGGTAGCGTGCTGCCACCAGTTGTTAGTTTTACCCGTTACAACAACAGGGTTGGTGATGTAACGAATGAATACAAGACAGAGTATTTCTACTCTACAACCAGTTGGGAGCCCTCGGCTCAGACGCATAACTCAGTGCTATTGAGCACATATGCTTTTATTCCTTTAGAATAAAACGAGTTGGTAAAAGTCCCATTACAACTGACAAATATAAGCAAAGTTCTGCCTTTTATAGGCAATGCACAGGAAGTCACTAATCAATCACAGAATAACATTGTAATATGCACCAATAAACGTAGTTATATAAATACATAACAAATAAGATAATCAGAAAGGGTTTAAAGAGAATAGGCGCCCTGTAATAGTAGGTGGAGTTAGAGGCTCATGCACCAATCACAGTTAGTCTCTAGGTCCTTAGTCTTTGTAGCTTCAGTCCTTTATCTTACGCAAGGGTTAGGGGTGGAAATCTCCAGCAGCTGGCTCCCTGCTTCTCCCAGGCTACTTTTAGGTCCTCAGGCTTCATTGACTCACTTCCTGCCGGCCCAGTGAGGTCGGTATAGCTGCATACAGGGTCGGTATAGGTTGTATAGCTGCATACAGGGTCGGTATAGGTCGGTATGGACATAGATATAGTTATGGTCCATTTGGTTTGGTAGTTACTAGTTATTCTGGTCATTTAATGGCTGTTATATGGATGCCAGAATGTGGTACAATGTGTGCGCAGACTTAATGTACAATAAAACCCACCACAATAGTTTCAGTTTCATCAGTCATCAGCCAATCATATTTAAAGAAGCTCAAGTTTCGTGTTAGGCAGTTACTCTCTTTTATTCTAAGCTCCTGCAGTCAGGAACTTGTTCAGTCACCTCATGTTGATCCAGTCATCACCCTTGCTCTTGACTGCACAATTAATTATGTTATGTGGGAGATTTTTGTAATAAAAACAGTCAAAAACCTCGCACCCACCCACCTTTGCTTTAAATCCCCCCACACCCCTTCTCCTATCCCCCTGTACCAGTTTTATTGGGACCAGGAATTCTCCTTTTACAGTATATATAAGCTATACCCGGGTAAGGATCCCGGCTATCTCTGGTCTTATCCCGGCCCTGTGCTGACCCTAGGTTTCGTGTATATAGCATAGAGGACTTATACAGGGTTGTCTCAGGCCAGTATCCCAGCCTAGCTAACAAATATGACTGGAAATGTAGCCTAGCACCCAAGGAGTTGCATACAGGAGACAAAGCAATGGAGTAGAGACTAAGAAACTAGAAATGCCTAATAATGACTGAATAATTCCACTACCCTTGAGAATGGTGGGAAAGCAGTCAGGAGCTGTTTTGCCATGTGCTAGAATTTTTATTGGATTACATTGTTTGTTTATTTTGCATTGTGTAAGTCGATTTGCTATATACTCGTTTTACTATATAATTGGCTCATCCATAATAAGTAGGCGAGAGTTCCTGGTATCCTCCTATAAAAAGAGCTGTTGCACATTGAGACAACAGAAGTCTTTTGGATTGTGTATAGTTATCACTTTTATATTTCGTAATTGACTTTGTTAATAAACTATTTATTCTCTGAACCTTGGTGTAGTGTGCCTGGGTTGTGGACCCAATGGAAGTTGTTAGAGTCTTTTCAGAAAGGACCCGGGTGCTTGGAGAGTAAAGGAGGTGTACAAGGAGTGTACTTGGAGTGGATGCCATTGTGTCAGTGGTAGAGGACAGGAATCTGCTACAGCTATACAAAGCTGTTATAGGTGCTATTAAAGACAGTGGAGGGACCCCAGAATCCAATACAGATTCAAGTCAATAAATTAAATTAATCTATGAATTAAAACTGAAATGGGAAAACACCTCATAGTTCAGCAGAACAAAAGGAACAAAAGACCGGTGGGTGGGGTGATGAAGGGGGAGCAGTGGGGAGGAGGTGAGAGGAGTAAGTGTATAGGGTAGTTAGGGGTTAGGGAACAATGGCGTAGCAGGCTGGAGAGGCGGTAAATATTGAAGACTCCAAAAATCTCCCACAGTATTGTAGATTTTTTAAAATACTAAGAATTAAAAAAGCTTTCACTGCAAACTTTTTTAGGATCTGCAAAAAAATAATTATAACAATAGGAAGAAAGTAAGAGCAGTAAAAACATATAAATTGTTAATTATTTAAAAAGCAGTATACAATTTTCTTGTAATCATTATTACAATTTGCTATTATAATGACAGTTTACTGAATACTATTTTATAATATAAAAATTCATTTCATGCAACAATAATATCGTTACAAATTATTATTTTCTATTAAGAAATACAAAAAAATCATAGCAAATCACAGCAATTAGTAATAATTAAGTCTACCAACAATAATAGTCAGTGATATTCCTAAGATTCCTAAGATTTCATCGTAATGTGTTCAATAGTGATTTAAATGCTCTTCAACTATTTATTCACCTGTAGAAGATAAATTTCAAGACCTTGGCATTCTTGTTATTACACAAACGATGCTTTTATAACTGTATCAGTGTATCATTTTTTATGGGTGACAAGGTCTGGCTAATCGTGTTACTACATTGTAGAAATGGTAATCAACTAACAAGATTTGGGTTTCGGAAATTGTAATGATTGTGGCAATTGATGTTGCTAGGCTGCATTGGTATGTACTTTATGCTTAGAGGGCCTGCCTAGGCACTGTCGTCT